>JAZAYU010000575.1:0-69841 GCA_038501625.1 Corbicula japonica | reverse complement strand
TTTGACTTCCCAAAACCCGACCCTGTTTTACTGGAGGTCGCCCGAAACGTATTTAAACGTGTGCTTTTTTCACGATTTTAAAAACCATAACGTAAATCTTCGTAAATTTTATTTTAATGCCCGTTGAAAAGTGTATGTTTAAATAAAGCATATACGCTTTTGTCCGTTACCGATATTCTACCTTTTAAAGAAATTCGGAATTTTCAACATGGTAAGAAACCCGTGTAAAACACGTTATCTAACGTTACGGTCTTTCTTCTGTAGAAAAAGGTGGAAAAATGCATATCAAGAATAGTGCATTAAAATCCGTAATTTCAACGCTCTTTTACGTAATTGGTGAAAAATTCTGTTTATCGCAGGAAGACTGTAACGTAAAATTCCGTAACTTAATTAATCTAATTAACAGTAATTAATTTTTATTCCATTGCAAAAAATGTCATTTTTAAGTAATTACTAGGTAGACATAGGATTTTTTTATAATAATGAATAACTGTTTTGGAGCAACTTTGTTTTTGACAATAAAAGATAAAGAAACAGCAACACATGTAATGAGATTTTTTTTCTTAAAATTGAACTTTCTAAAATTACTAATTTTCTTATCAGATTATCTAAGTCAAATGTATTCAATTTCTTACTAAATTATATTTGAGAGAAAATATGCGATGCATTCAAAGGGCTAATAGTTTTAAAATACCGATTGATGATTCCGCGTTCTTTTAAATAGCCACCAAAGTAAGGACTTTTTTAAAAATGAAAAATAAATCGACGTGTTTCCGACGAAAAAACAGGGTCGGGTTTTGAAAAGCGATTTTTGATACGTTTAAATACGTTTCGGGCGTCTTCCCGTAAAACAGGGTCGGGTTTTGGGAAGTCAAAAATTTTGTCACGTTTAAATACGTTATGGTCGTGGAAAGGATATGGGGGCATATATGTTTTACAAACATCTCTTGATTTTGTTCGATATACGATTGGTAGTCATTCGTCATAAACTTTGGCAGCGTCTTTCAGATATTGGAATATCTGGTAAATTGTTTATTGTTTAAGGTTATCGTATTCAACCCCATACTCTTGAGTAAGAGTCAATAATCTATATATAAATATGTTTGAGGAAACATGCGGGTTGAATTAAGGTTCTGTTCTTTCGCCGTTTTCATTTTAACTGTATAAAAATGGTATTGATGCTTAAAACAAGCTTTTAATGTTGTGTTTTTATGAAAAGATGTTATTAAAAGTTTGAATACTGATGTAAGCTGATGATATAGTTCTCACAAAAGAGCCATCAAATGATTTGCAAAATTTAATTGAATGTCTTAAAGGACTGGTGTGGTAAAATGATATAACATTCATTGTTGAAGATAGAAATCAACATTTTTATTCTGTTGTCTATAAATACACGACCAGGTGTGATTGTCTCGAAAATTGTCGTATCGTGAGGATGCGACAAAAATTACGAAATTGCAACGATTAAACTAGGTTGTCATTGTTTCATTGTCTGGAAGACCATAGTAACGTTCTCGTTTCTCAGACCCAACATACGAGGTCGTATGTGCTAAGATGGCTCTGTGTAGTTTATAACTAGCTCGGTTTTCGCCTTGTCACAAACAAGTTTTGCAGCACTGTATACAAACTAAAAATCTGTGCGGAAAATGGCAGATTAAATAAAATGTCGGCTACATTTTACCACAATCATATAAACAGTTCGACACCAAAGCCATTCACTGTAAATAAAATACTTTCACTTCATCAATGGCTGCCAACGGTAGTAGGAGAACAGCGTCTACGACTCTGACAAAGGCTGATCATGGCGGTGTTCTAGCTTTAAAACCAGAGAAACTGGTAATAAAAGTAAAGTATTGAGAAAGAAAAGAATAGGCTCGACATTAAACAAGAGCGCTTAGATGTTGAAAAGAATGTATTGGTATCGTTAACTGACATTCTATGTCATCTATTAGACATCCAACTAGCACAGACGGGAGACGACGCTTTTTACATGAACAGGAAAAGTATGATTATTTTTTAATTTAAAGTAAATTGTGTTGAGTGATTTTGAAGGTGTGCTTCGAACCAACTATCACAAATATACTATGGACAGAACGCCCGTATAAAAACGCGGCTACATGGCGCGAAGTTCATTAACGAAAAAACAGCCTTAAAACAAGGTACTATTATAAGGGCATTTAACACCATGTTAAAATAATTTGCATCTACATTTCAATTGCCGGATTACTGAATAAATGCGGCCAATATGATTAACTAATCATATGCTCGTAATTTCATTTTTTTTTTTGCTTCGGTCTCTTTTATTTTTAACTTAATAAACTTTAACTTTAAAACAGACTTAAAGACGTTCTTTGTTTGACACAACAGCTTCCATGATCATTTGTTATCGCGTAATCAAAGACTTAAAAATGTACAATCTATCTATATACATGTTTGTACCAAATATTCAATATTCTTCTTTAAATTACAAATAAATAAATAAATAAATGTTTAGTATAACGTGCGTGCTGCGTGTATTTCTTTTATAAAGAAGTCCACAAGATGATATTAAATGGAAAAGGTCAACTGAAGCGAAAGGCCGGTATTCCACAATTCCGTGATACGTAATCCGTGTCCGTGTCCGCGTCTCTGTCCGCGATTTTTCACTCACCAATGATATCGTCGCGGACAGGGACACGGACACGGAGGTATGGAATATACCCAACGATATCTTTGGAGAGTGAAAATCGCGGACACGGACGCGGACACGGACACGGACCAGGCATCACGGAATTATGGAATACCGGCCATAGAGTGCTATATCATCAGTTGCATAATAATAATTTTTTGTATCACCTGCAATAGCAGGTAGACACATACGGATCCTATTGCCCGGCTGCGTCGTCGGCGGAGTATGCGTGCGGTAGAACCCCATCTTTAATAAGAAACCTAATGTTGCCTATTAACTTTAAATTACTTGTCCTATTAACTTAATACTTGAAATGTATCATAACTTAATACTTGACTGTATCACATGCATAAACAAAGCCATCTGTGACATTAAGAATGATAACTCTTGTTTTACCAATTATTTAGTTATTCCCCTTCAAATGACCTTAATATGGAACTTATTGTTCCTTGAAAGTACTCGGCCTAAAATAGTATTAACTAAATAATTGGAATATATCATCATCGTAACCTTATAAAGATAACCTTATAACTATGGGGTCGATATTTTTATCGTAACTTTGCGAGAGTGTAACGATGTTGCGTAAACTACGAACTTTTCGAGACAATGAGAAAAATCACTACGATGGTCTTACGACAGAGATACGAGCGTCTTAAGAGATACGAGACCTTCGAGACAATCACCCCAGAGGAAACTTAATGTCACTCGCTCATTTTTGTCAGGCCGTTATTTCTCATGTGTACATTTAAATTGATGTTTTGTATTGCATAGTTAATGTGTTTAGATGCAACAGTATCCAGTGGAGAATAAAAGGTGTAGGGGTATAGCATCGGATTCCAGATCAGGAAACTGCGTTCGAATTTCAACAGGAACAAGACTTTTGTGCAGTTTTCACAATCCGCACTTGACACGAATGTTGGTTTCAACCCAGGAAGCAGTCATCGAGGATAATTAATATAAATTTGAAGAGCTTATTTCATAATAATTGTTTCAGCTTCAACAAGAAAAGTTCGTCAAAACAACAGAAAAAGAAGCGGAAATATGCCGTACGGCACTTGGACCTATTACCCAAAACACAAACGAACTGGTGTCAATACAAGAGCAGGAAAACAAATACATTGTTTTGAAACAGGGCGAAGCAAAGAAAGACATTATGTTGAAACAAGAAGAAGAAGAGAAAGGCGTCGTTTTGAAGCAGGAAGAAGCAAAGAAAGATATCTCAACTGGACATGAAACAATAGTTAAAACAGTTCAGGACCCTGAAGATACATGCAGCAGTCAGCTGGAAAGGGGTGATTTAGAACTCCGTGATACAGACAAGACACTAGAATTTGAGATAAAGCCTTTAGACAAGGTAAGCATAATACTGATTGAAATATAACCATACTTTACTGGAAAATTCAAAGAGTATTGAAGCAAAAAAATTTTGCCGAATCTGCTGTAATGTATTTTCAGCTTTTCAAGCATATCTTTATGTCATTGAATTAAAACTCTTTCATATTTTGTCAAATTAATGTTATTTTCTTTGTCAGTCAACAATATATTATGATACACACATTATGTAGGCTTAGAGGTATATTAAAGTAATGATGCGACTGACATTTTCAATTAGGTCTCTGGTAGCCGCGTCATTGATAAGATATGACGTGTTTGAAAATATGTATATAGTATCTGTAAAACAACGATAACGTACATTGTAAAACACAGCTATTCTATATATAATAGTGTAAACATGACTTAAAATCAAAAAGCAATTTTGTCTTGCTTGAGTATTATATCGTCTCCATGTTTTTTATTAAAATATAATACGAAACGTCTAAAGGATTTTAAAAATCCTGTTAGATATCAAGTTTAATTTTTTGTTCTCTAGCGTTATGTGGTTTTCAGATATGTTGTTATTATAAGCTCTGGATCCATATTTAATTTAAATCTCCACCAGTAAAAAATGGTTAATTTCTTAAGTTTTCTTTTGCGGCGTCTGTTGTTGTGTGTGATGTTTATTAGTCTTCGCACTTAATGAGAAGTTTAATAAACATGGTTTAATTGTAAGGAAAGTCCCGAAAGCAAATGAGGTTTTAGCAATACAAGTTTTACACGTTTTAGTATAATACTGAAAAATACAACAAACTTTTAAAGATTGGTCGCAAATAAAATTCCAATTTGTCTATTAATCATGACTAATCATTTGTTGAAGTTCGGAACAATCCACCAATGGACACCATTGTGTGACAAAGATCTAACAATACTTAAATAACAAAGTGTCATAACGTAGTAATGACCAAAATAAACCTTTCTTAAAAAAAGTGGTCGGAAATACCATGTGTGGAAATCATAAGACATTGAACGGAGTGACTAAGAAATAACAAATACTACTGAAATAAACAAAAGGTCATATCTTTGAAAGTTTTCTATTCGGACGATGGAGGAACATAGGTATAGGTGAAAAGCTTCGAATTTTAAATCCTTTGAATCCCACCAGGAAGGAAATTCTTCTGCAGTTTCCACAATCCAGACTTGACACGAGTACTGGTTTCAACCCAGGACGCAGTCATCGAGCATGATTTATATCAGTTTAAAGAGTTGTAATCGATGTAAAATAAAATAAACAAATTCACACATTTAAAATAAAGTCCGCCAGATCGCCACACATTCTATTACTAAAATGAACAATGGACCATTAATACAAATGACTGCTGGAGCTAATCTTGTCTTTACCACTCTATACGTATTCTGCATAATCATCTTAAACCGGGTGTGTGAAAATGTTACTGAAATTAATAAAGGGCCACAACTTTGGTAAATCTGGTTGCTGGACAATTTCTTTTCTTTAATGCAATCTACAATGGTTACATGAGTTTGAAATCCGCCAGGGTGTTAAAGACGAAATCATGTAACATCGTTTATTACTGAATTAACAAAGAGCAATAGCTTTTGTAAAATGGTTAAATAAAAAATATGCATCTCCATAACTGCCCATGAACAGGCTCAATCAAACCGAGCCTGCAATATTTTCATATTTTTCGTGTTCGTCGGCTTGCAAAGTTCCTTTTGTTTACGATCATCTACACATCTACACAAGTCTAAATGAAATAGGTCAGAAAAAATGACGGGTTCGTGCAACAGGAGTATGGGGGACTTATGGACGAACTTAACAAGTATTTATATTTCCCACACAACCCCACAATTGCAAATGACGTTCGATGTTTACCAATCCTCCCTTCAACTATATATCCTTTCCACGACCATAACGTATTTAAACGTGACAAACTAATACGTTTAAATTTCTGTACAGTATAATCATTATATTCAGAATGAAGTTTGCGAGCATGTAAGTTTTGTTGCTGCATGTCATCATTTGCTTTGTAGTTAACGTGGCTAAAGTCGCGTTGTTTTTGTGTTGTTTTTTTTTTCAGAGGGTAAACACAATAGAGCAAGACGTGGAAAATCTCAAAACAGTCGAAGATAATACAACGGAACATCTCAAGAAAATGGACAATATAATAAGTAATTATCTTTGTTTTATTATATATAACTTCATTATAAGACTTTATCAAGGCACACACAGGTAAAGTAGAAAAAGAAAAACACGCCTATATATACACTTTAATCCCGTTGATTTTAAATGTAATTTTAAATCGTTATTTCAACACTTTTACTTGATTCTTTATAATTATACCTTAGATAATGAACTAGAGATTTCATTATGTAGAAAAAAAAGAAACTTCTAAAACAATCAAACACGACAAAAATGAAATTATTACACCTCACGTGATAAGTTTACTATATAGCGTAATGTGACGTCACAGGGAGATAATCGCTACTGTCACATATGCGACAGCATCATGTCACCCTCGCATGGATCTAAAAATAAATGTCTTGGAAATACGATCAAAAATTAACTTCTACGCATGCGTAATTGACCAAGGGAGATAAACGCATTTTGATCATTATTTGTAGGTGTAAGACCTGTAAATAGACTTCCCTATATAAACTATAGTAAACATGACATGTTTCAAAAGGCTGGCAATCATAGCTGGTACCATTTAAATAAGGGCTAACTTACATGCTTTTAAAGCTTATTATTTCTACTGTCCATTTCCAGCAAGAAAAGTAGGGGTCATTTATCAATTAACAGAGATTTGAAACCTTGAAACCGGTGGTCTGTTTTTTTTCACTTCTGTGTGAACTTCAAAACTGTTTTACATATGCCGTCCTAAAACCAGGGCCTTTTTTCATATACTGCAATTCCAAACATAAATTTGCTATCAGTGTGTCAGTAAAAGCATCTCATTTACTTAACATGTTCCTTTCAGGCCATACTAGCCATTTAATGCCCCCAAAAGCCAAAAAAATGGGACTATTTAGTGTCAGCCATTGTCTGACTAGTCCGAGTAGGAACATCCGCTGAACTATTTACAAGTAATTAGCCTTTAAGAAAACTTGTGTTTTTCAATATCTTATATTTTCTGTTTTTATTCAACAATATGATGTTTGCAATACATCTACCAAGTTTCAGCTTTCAGTTAGCAAAAATGAACTCAATATGAGGAATTTTCCAACACCACCTATTCTGGTACGCGTTTGCGGCCAAGCGGCTAAACCTAAGAATTCATTTCTTGCTAATAAAAATTGAAAAACATCAAATTTCTCAAAAACATGGTTATGAATAATAGTAAAACATCTCAACTAATAAAAGCAACTCACTTTTTGAGCTGACACATGCAAAATGGGCCACACAGGGTATCAATTGTGACATTTTTAAGTCAAAAACAGTTTAAAATGACCCCAAACCTAATTAAAACCTAAGTTTGCCTCCTGTAACAGAGTTATACTGATTTTTGACTTTCAAATTTGCTTAAAATTGGTCAGAACACAATTTTAGTGGAAAATAACATTGCGGACAATATAAATATTCAAATGATGCCATCCACTTGTACTTCTTATAGGTGTAAGACCTGTAAATAGACTTCCCTATATAAACTATAGTAAACATTTCATGTTTCAAAAGGCTGGCAATCATAGCTGGTACCATTTTAATAAGGGCTAACTTACATGCTTTTAAAGCTTATTATTTCTATTGTCCATTTCCAGCAAGAAAAGTAGGGATCATGTATCAATTAATAGAGATTTGACACCTTGAAACCAGTGGTCTGTTTTTTTTCACTTCTGTGTGAACTTCAAAACTGTTTTACACATGCCGTCCTAAAACCAGGTTTTTTTATATATATACTGCATTTCCAAACATAAATTTGCTATCAGTGTGTCAGTAAAAGCATCTCATTTACTTAACATGTTCCTTTCAGGCCATACTAGCCATTTAATGCCCCCAAAAGCCAAACAAATTGGGACTATTTAGTGTCAGCCATTGTCTGAACATCCGCTGGACTATTTACAAGTAATTAGCATGTAGCCGCTTTTTGAGCATTATTGATTTTGGACTTCCGGCGCTTGATTTTGTTCCCAAACGACATTTTGTCTGTTTATGAAACAAATGTTCGGTGTATTAAAATAAATATCACGCCTCGGTTGACATTCCTTCTCTCGGATTAACATTTCGTACTGTTTCCCCCAATGGGATGTGATATTTATATAATATTACATCCTCGGCTTTGATTGAGCATATTCATGGGCAGTAATGAAAATGCACATAACTTCCCACTCCGTGTGGGCCCGGGTTGAGCGGAAGTAAAAAGTACAATTTAGATTCATATGTGGATATAATTTTTAGATCAATACCATTCCTTGTTCAGTCTGTTCCATATATGAAAGAACGGTTTGCCCTAAACAGGGCGGAAATTTGACAGGGAATCTAAGAATATGAATCCTGCAAATCAAAGAGAACGCCAAAGGCTGAAATTAAAAAGCAGGAAGTATATGTTAGGGTTGATTGAACGATATTCAAATCTATTTTGGCTGAATATAGAAACTTCTAGAAGAATCTAATATAACAATGCAATTAATTTATATTATTTGACACCTTAACAATAATTTAGGCATCCCACAAGTTCATTAAAATAAATATAATAATTAGTTACTTTATTATTATTCGTTAACATTCTGAATATATACTTACGTAATTTAGGGATTACATGTATTAATGTACATTTCTATTATATGAACTATTTTTTCCAAATTATTGAATTAATCACATTTTTATATTTTTGCAGCATTGAAGAGAAAGCTGAAAGAAAGGTATCGTACATATTATATTAAAACTTCTCAATCCCCGCTAAAAACGACAGAAAACAATATTGAAATAAGTCAGGTATACGTCCCACCCAACATGAGGAAGATAAAAGAAATTACATCTGAAAATGGGGAGAAGAAAGAGCACACAGTTCAGATCCTGGACTATAGCGAGATATTTTTAACAGAAGACAAACCTAATAGAAGAATATATATACTTGGTGATGTCGGAACGGGAAAAAGTGCCTTCTGTAAAATGATGATGAGAAATTGGTGCCTTTCGGGTGAGGAACAAATTCAATCCGCTGAGAAAGATGTGAGAACACTTGGACAGTTCGAACTTTTGTTCTACCTTCCTCTTCGTACCTTATCTCATGAGGATTCGCTATTAGAAATGATAACATGGTATTATGGAGATATTTGCGCCAAAGATGATCTGCTCAACATATTACAACTTATACCTGAGCGGTGCCTTGTTTTAGCTGACGGTATCGACGAATGGAAACCGAAGACAGTGAAGAGACGCCGAGCACACGAAACTCACGGATTGCCAACTATAGATAAAATGGATCATGTGACCATTGTGATGACGTCAAGGCCATCCGCTCAAGGTATTTTAAATATTGACAAGTCCAATTACGATGTTAAAGTAAGATTAGACGGCATCAGAGATGTTAAAAGTCTTATTGAAAAGTTATACCCAAAATCAAACTCAAATGACATCGTAGGTAAACTTCATGACCTACCGATAAAGGATCTAGAGAAAACTCCCCTTTTGCTGCAGCAGATTGTTTGGCTTCAGCAGCAAAATATCGATATCGGGAAATCGATAAGTGAAGTATACAGCAACGTGGTAAACATCGCTTTCAGATGGAATACAAAGCATGCTGATAAAGAATTGTATGGGCATACACAAAGCGCTGGTTCAAAATTTACAGAGCTGTCATTTCCGGATAAAATAAAACATAACTATCCTGAATTTATATCACATTCCAGTGTTATTTTTGGATTGGGCAAGATGGCGTTTGAGATAATGACTCAAGAAACCCAGTTGTCGTTCGGAACAATCGAATTAAACAAAAATGGTATCGACGAACATCTTCTGGTTAAAATGCTGGAAACTGGACTGCTTACAGAAGAAGTCCGTTTCGATACCAGCAAAGAAAATACCCAGTTTTATTTCACCCATACTTCGTTCCTTGAGTACTTTGCAGCCCTGTATATAGCAAGCCACATAGAAAGGGATAAAACGTCAGGTTTAGACTCGTCCACATGTCACAGCAGCATATTTGACATTATAATGGAAAGGTGTCATTCGATTCAAGATGTGATACGACTGGAAAGTATGTTGGTGATTGTGTGTGGCTTGGCTCCAGCCTTGACCTATGACGTATGCATGCTAATGTACAATTCACTCGAGCAAAGTGACATTTACGAACCAAAAGAAATCTTTCTATCACGCTCTAGTTCGCGCGAATTAGAAAGGTTATCTGATCAATGTAGAGATTTAGCTAACCGCTGTATTCATGAATGCAAATTGAGTGATCCTCAGTGCACTCTCAAGGTACAATATTTTGCTGTATTTCTTGGAAACAAATGGTTAGGAGAACCAGAGGAAACAATAAAACTTTTGCAGTATGTTGACCCACTCACCGTGCGTTGTTGTATTATTTTAAAAAACAATCCTCTAGATAACCTGACCGTTTTCCAGAACCTACAAGTATTGAACCTTAAATTTTGTTGTCACACTGATGATAAATTATCAGCCCTCACAGAATATATTACAAAAACAGTGACATTGAGGTGTATTAGTTTGCAACATGATTCGTTTCTTTCTGGTTCGGATTGTTCTGAGAAAAACAATCGATCACCTATGATTTACAATATAGATCTCTCACAACATAAAAAGCTACGTTCACTAGTACTTGATAGTTTAGGAAATATTCATGTCAGCGTCATCAACACTGCAAAACTAAACCGTTGCATTAAAGATAATACAACATACATAACTTGTTCGACACATACAGAAAAATTGATCGATTTGGCAATAGTAGATATCGCACTTGATCACGACGAGCTTTCAGACTGGATGACTTTTATTACTGGGTCAGTGTTATTAAAAACCATTAAAGTACTCCACATAAGTTGTTCCGAGCATCCGGAAGGCTGCAATCACGTATTAGAGCTGTTACATCATACTCAGCTACAGACGCTGGACGTCTTCATGTCCCGAGGTGTTAGCTTGCACTTAAAAGATGTCAACCCTTTAAATCTAAACCACTGTGAAATAAGGAATATCAAAGTTTCATTTTCCATCACAGAATCGACAAAACTCCGTCACATGACACTACGGTATTGTACTCTAACGTGCGATGAGCTTGCAGTGTTGATTACTAACTCAATTTTGTTGAGAGAACTGCATATTGAAAAGATCCAATGTACAGTTCACAAGGTTTGCAGTAATGCAATAGATCTTTCCCAGCATAAGCAGCTGGAGGTTTTGGAAGGCCAAGGTGTTCACTTCTCGAGAATAAGCACTTTGAACTTAAAACAATGTGAATTGGGTGAGGCAGTAACATCGTTCTACCTGACAGATTCGTCAAGTCAGTGTGAACTTTGTTTACGCTTATTTTTGCTTAAGCATGATGAACTTTCAGACCTGGCAAAATTTATTACTCGATTAGTGTCATTGAAAGAGTTGACGCTGAACCTGATCAGATGTTTGGATCACGACAACTGCAGCCATAAGATAGATCTCTCCCGATGTACACAGCTAGAGAAACTGACCATTGACGGTCCGTTTACCTGTGATAAAATCAACACATCGAACCTCAAATTCTGCTTCACGGACAACACTGAAGTGTTGCATTGTTTGAGATATTCTGCAAATCTGCAGAGTTGGCCTTAGTTGATTTAAGTTACAGTAAGGATGTTCAAGACTGTGTTCTTACGCTACCTAAGCTAGAGATCCTCTATCTGTCGAATATGAACATAGAGAGTGGTGTGCTGGTGATGATACCTGAGATGAAATGTCTCAGGAAGATACATCTAAAGTATGTTAACATGAGTGAGTCCAGTTGTCTCCAGTTTCTGGAGAGCCTTCTCACACTGAATCAGTCTGTTGAATGTGATATGTTCACACCGGACTTTAAAATATATGGAATCAACTATCTCTCGCAAAATAAAGAGAATTTTCAAATACTCAATGGTAAAGGACCTTTTAGATTCAAATCATTGAAAAAAACCTGCTAAATATCAACATTTAGATTTTAATGTGATTATAAGTAATTAAGACAAAGCACTGTATAATAAGATCTACGTTATTGATACACAGACAAAAAAGTTAATTATGAAAATTTATTCCTATATCTCGCAACGGAATTTGTTTTCCTAGTATTAGAAATCGATATGTGAACGACTAAAACATTGGTACTTTTATATTTTATCCTTTACATACATAAAGAACTTCGATTCATTTGTTAATTGTTACATGTTGGTTGGTTTATAAATGTTGCTCTACATGCTGGTAGGTTCATACATTTTGCTCTACATGTTGGTTTGTCTGCGCATGTTGATCTACATATTGGTTGGTTTACAAATGTTTCTCTACTTTTTGTTTGACTTATACATGATTTATATGTTGGTTGGCTTATACATGTTATTCTTCATACTGGTTTGTTTATATATGTTGCTCTACATGTTGGTTGTTTAAACATTTTACTCTACATCTTGGTTGTGTATACATGTTGCTTTACATGTTGGTTGGCTTTTGATCTGCATGTTAGTTTTTTATACACGTTGATCTACATGTTTGTTGGCTTATATATATTGATCTACAGGTTGGTTGGCTTCTCCATGTTGATGTACTTGTTGGTTGGTTTTTACATATTAATCTACATGTTGGTTAGTTAATACACGTTGCTCTACATGTTTGTTGGTGTTAAAACCTTGCTCTATTATTCAGTTATTTATAACGGAACGTTATAAGAGCCAAATTTATTTTTGTTATTAAATTATATTATTAAATTTTTGGTATGAAAG
This sequence comes from Corbicula japonica, assembly GCA_038501625.1. Lineage (NCBI taxonomy): Eukaryota > Metazoa > Mollusca > Bivalvia > Venerida > Cyrenidae > Corbicula > Corbicula japonica. The sequence goes on along the minus strand of JAZAYU010000575.1, from coordinate 56,946 downwards.
TAATTTACGTGGTTGTTTATGCGTTTAAATATATTGATCGATAGAAGAAAAATCATTTATTTACGTATAGTTTTACATTCAGGACAAAGGCATCCATATGAACTAATACATACACGTACACATTTTCATGGTACATGAACAAAATTATAAGAGCATTGTTGATTGTTTCAGTATTAGCAAAAGTGATTGACTTTTACAAATGTATATAATATAAAATATATAGATTCAGAATTATGAAATGCGAGGAATTGTCGCCTGGTTTTCCTGAATAACTGCTAGAAGGAGAAGATTAAGGTTTTTAATTGCCGTTTTATGCTAAATAGTATTTTGTCACAACTAATTTCGAAGTACAGAAGCTTTAAGTTATTATCTCACGCTGAAGGCGGAGGGATATTGTTTTGGCGTTGTCTGTCCATCCGGAGCCATAACATGGTACTGGATAGTCGGACACTGTTGAAAATTTTAGCAATAATGTATATACGACTATGTAAACAGTGCACACAAAATGTTATCAAAATTTATCATTGTATTGAGGAATGTGGCCCTTTGAAAACAATAATTTAATATTGGAGATTATCTGTCCACGCCATACTTTGGTAGTTTAATCTTTCCATCGATTAATGTTCGGGTATAAGAATGTTGAACGTCGAATGCCGTCATAATCCATAAATAATTTGTGACAGTTTATTACTTTCAACTAGCCATTTCTATCGGTGGGCCAAACTTTGAACAATCGGAAACTAGAGAGTGGTTTGGCCTAGAGTCCTCATGCTTGGTAATTTTATGGGTCATGGCAAGTATATGAAATCTATAAGTTTTAATGTCAACAAGTCAAAGGTCAAGGTCACAATTTTCTTCTCGTCAAATTTTTAATTTTAACAAGAGAGTGTTGTAACACTTAGTGTCCTCAAACTTAGTAAGTTTTTAATATTAACAGGTATACAAACCCTATTGATTTTTAGGTAAAAAAATCAAAGGGCGAGGTCACGGAGACTTTCAATGCTAAGAAAACCTTATCCGATTATTAAATTGATCAATATTAAGCAAGGTTATGGTGTTTTATGCTAAAAACTTGTATGACCAATAAAGAAAGAACTCTGATGCCAAGTTTAGTCAAACTTGGTTGTTTGGTTAATCAAAACTTAGTCTAGTACATGTAGATGATATTTATGTCAACAGGTCCTATGTAAACGTCATGATTACCGTTAATGAAATATCTTGTCAGATTAATAACTAGATCGTGCTGGGGCCCAGTATCCTCAAACTAGGAAGATTGGTTGACCCTGATGGGTAGACGAGCGCTAGTTGTTTAGGTAAACAGGTCATAGGTCAAGGTCACGATGACTTAGAGAACACTTAAATAATGTTCGCAGATTATTTGTCATGACAATAGCATGATCACTATAGATTTTGTGAACATATCAAAGGTCAATGTCATGGTGACCTTTAATACAATAAATTAAATGCGTTTTCTATTTTTGCAATGATTTAAAATATGTATACTAAATGTTTACTTGGCGGTTTTAGTTTCAGATATAATGTTTTGAACAGCAAAATTTGCATCGTTAGTTGTTCAGAGAAAACTGAGTTACTTGTAAATAACGTGAATTTGTCTTTGGCGCGAAATATTCTGAGGTTTCATTTGTTTCGCTTAGGGTTAATTTTCGCTTATGTCGCTCTCAAACAAGTGCGCGAAATGTAACCCTACGCTAAAAATTGTCCGTATATATGGCAGTTGTTTGAGTAAGAACAAGTTTTAATAGAGAAAGCAGAAATTAAGCAAATATAATTCGTTTGAACATGAATCCAGATGCCATAGAATTGCGTCTTCTTGCATACCAGATCAGGTCATCCAGTGATTTCACCCGTGTAGGAAATTTCGATCCTACACCCCCCCGTGTAGAATGAGTCACGTGAGTGACGTCATATATTCAAGTTATTGACGTAATTTATAAAAAAGGTTAGCGTTAATGTCAATATTTCAGCATAAGGAAAATAAAAAAGTTTGTATACATACATAGAAATGTTTTAAATAATAAAAGGTATGCAAGAAAAAGTATCTTGCATGAGACATTCGGTAAAGATAGAAAAATCTGTCACCTCGGGTGAACTGTTTTGGCGGGAACTCGGCAGAGCCTCGTTCCCGCAAAACAGTTAACCCTCGGTGACAGATTTTTCCATCTTCACCTCACACTCATGCATGATACTTATATGTAAATTCAGCTCGGGCATTTTCATTAAATGTCGTTGTCATCTCATACAGTTCCAGCAGCCGTATTTACAAAGAGAAAAAAAACTTCAATAAATTTTAAGTTTAATTTTTTGTCGAATATCTTAATTTATTTTAAAAAAAAAACTTGTTTTCTACAAACAATTGAATTTTTGCGAAATTACGTCTGCGCGAAGGAATCATTTTCGGCGATTTCGCGAACTATCGTGCCAGCGAAAGTAAATGTTATCACAATAGAATCCTTGAATTTAAACAGTATTTATTTCAAATAATACACATAAATCGATGTATAACAGAGCAAGACAATACATATATACATATATATTTGAGATTTGATTTCAGTAATAACAATATGTTTCGGATTCTAATTCGGAATGAATACTTTCGATACTAAATAATAGACATTTTAGAAAGTTGTTTTGTGTGTAAAATAAAATAAAAGATAGGAATTGCGAGAATTTACGAGTTATAAGATTTTGTTTAAAAGAAAAAAAAAAGAAAAAAAGAAACAAAAACCACCATTTTGTTTCAGCGTATGCTGTGCCTCATCCCGCGCATGCCCATCACCGGACCCCGGACAAATTTGTTTGTTATTATTTATATAATTTGTGATGTTCGTATTATGTTATGGATGAAATCTGGTGTATATACTTTTCCAAATTTGGCAAGGGCCACTTCTGTAGTCTGTAAGTTTAATAATTCAACTCAAATGACTAATTAAACGGCTTATCAAATAAACAATACAAACAAAACTGAATGACTGATATACTGTTCAAAATGTTAACCTAATTCATTTTGATTACAGACTTCAAATGTGGTCTTTAACAAAGTTTGAGTAGTATACATGGATATAAACAGAACTGAGTATGAAACACGTGTCAAATTGTGGTCATGTAGCCTGTTGTTGTCTTACGGGTGATATATATTCGTATATTTCATTCAAAGAATTTTGCCTTTAAGAAATATTATTTGTCATTATTAATGAATAACAAGACAAACTACTGCATTTACTGGTTTGACTTGTTTACATTTAATACAAAAGGTATTTATTTTATGTTTTTCAGTGAATTTTAGAATTTTCCCGGTGAAATAAAATTGTATTACACTGTTTTCAAACAGTGGAATATCATTAATTTTTTATTTTCACTGCTTTTTTCACGTTGGTACCCAAGCGCACATAACATACCGAATGAGAACGTTTAGAATTATATAATTTTCTCGGTGAAATAAAAGTGGTATTTCACTGTTTTCAAACAGTGGGATATCATTTTTATTTTCACTGCTTTTTTCACGTTGGTACCCAAACGCACATAACATACCGAATGAGAAGGTTTAGAAAACGGGCTCTTTAGATACTTGACGTCACGTCATAAACAAGCGGTTTTGACGCCATTTCTTGCAATTTTTCTGTCAGATTCACACACATTAAGCCCTCAAAGCATAAAATAAAAAGAAAATTTGTTTTTACCAGTGAAAGATAGAAATATTTCCCTCGTGAACTTCGACACTCGTTAAAATACGAATTCCGGAGCCCACTCGGTCAAATATATATTTCTTTCTTACACTGGTAAAAACAAATATCCTCTACGTTGTACTTGTGTTACTGAATATTTTCTGCAAAACATGTTCTGTGTATTATAAGAATTCATTATAATGAAAAGGTCTTCTGCATGTAATTGTTTTGTACAGTTATTGCTAATATTATTATGACAAACTGGATTCTTAAGTACAGGACGTTTGCTATTATTATAAAGTTGATAAATTGTCATATATTTGTAATATCATGATTTCATGTACATGTAATTAAACGTATAATGAACATATTGTATCTTTATTTTTTGATGCACGAGTCATTTGACAAAAACATACATTTTGGAAAAGCCCATGATTCCGTACCTGCTACATAAACTTAGGTAGCATTTGCATTTTAGTAGTTCTCCGTTTTACCTGTCAGTTTATACGCCCGTTTAATAAAATATAACGGGATGTATTTATTTGGAACGCCTGCAGTAAGTGGTTGGCGGAGTCCACAAAAGTTGTCCGCTCTCTAACTTAGGTAAATTTTTATCCAGTCCATCCAAAACTTGGTATTAATGGTAATATCCATATAGGTTTAGAGTTATTGCCCTTTAATTTGTTTTCTTTTCTTTCAGAGAATTACCAATGCCCCTCCCAACGTAAAAAACCTTTCTCGTGGTGAGAATGGTTATGCTATTATATTTTAGCCGTATCTGATGATCAGCAAGAAGGCTCCATGAACGCTCTAGTTATGGCCCTTGAATTGCTGATATTTAAACATTAGCACAGTCTGCTATCTAACTTAAAAATCATTCATCGAACTTTCAAGAATACGTGTTGGCATAACATCTCTGCCCAGTTCAATAACCAGTCAGACTATAACACTCAAACCAGAGTTATGGCTCTTTTATTACTAACTTGTGACCAAATAAGCACTTTTTGATTTCTTTATTGGTTATCAATTCCCCAATTTTCACTAAAAAAAAAAAAATAATTTTCACTGAAATACGTCTGCATGTTTCTGGGCATAATATCCTCAGCGGGAAAGGGTGGGGGTGAAATGACATCAGTCATACTTTAAAGTGTGTGTTTTCTGGGTGTGACAATTCTTATATGCATATTTCATGTTCATATACACTGAAACGCAACAGCTAAGTAACCTGTAATAATTTATTTATTTTATTCAGTTTCAATGCAAATACTGTACTTCACTTTAGTGTTTTACATAAAAGATTGTCTCTCATGGTTTCTTCAAATAAATGATCTTAAGTGATGTTAATAATGGTTACTTCAAAGACTGATAAGTCTGTTTCCATCACAAAGAATACATCCTTACACTCATATTATCGAGGTTTTTCTCATATTTTTGTGATGTCGTGAGGCATAAGAAATAATACTCAATTGATAGACAATCACTAAATCTTCATATTAACCAGAAGTCCTGCAACTTATTTAGCGAAAAAAAAAGAAAAGATATGTACTTTAATGCAGAACTTACGCAATTGTATTCGTAAAATTCAAAAATATCACGAAAGTTACAGTGAAGATTGACATTAGCATTTTCCCTCCATTTCGCTGCCGGAGAGTTTTTTCCCATTTCATGATTTGCAAAGATATGTGTTATTAAAAGCCACGATATGTCTAGCGCCATGGTGCATTGATGCATTTCAGTGTCCGTGATGTAAAATGGTCTTGTAGGTTGTTTTTATTATAGGCAAAACTGTATTTGTTATCTTAATAAAAACGCTTTCTCTGTGCGACTATGAAAAACGTTTTATAACTCAGGCTTCTCAAGTACTTTCAAGTAACAAATATGGATATGACAAAAGCCGAGGCCTAGACTACTTACTTGGTTTATCTACATGTATGCTAATGACAACCGAGTTTTTCTGATACTCTCGAAACCTTCGATGGCTGTTTTGGAACTCAAATGCAATATAGATTTGATGTTTGAATGTGTATTTTCGTATATATACGCACACTGTCGTAAAGTCTCGAGCAACATCCCCATATTTCGTTGGCATATGAATGAAAAGAAATGTAGGTATAGCAGCTTATGCGGTCCTACCAACATCGTCAAATTACCTGCGGTGTACGGCGCGGGCATTACACGCACACCTTACCATGCTTACAACCCCCACTCCCGAAACATTTTAGTGTTTTGTTGTTTTCAGTCTTAATATGTGAATAAAAATGTAAGTATAGCATCGCAGCAAATATGGCCTTGTCTTATACATTATTTTCATATGTACACATGAACAGAAAAAAATGCCAAGAGTGTATATGGGATCTAATTCTCCCAGCCCTTTTCCAATCCGACTCTCATTTTATTATTAACTGTTTGACAAAGCTTTAGGAATGAAGATTATCTGGTGAATGAAGGTAATGTGGGACTGTTAAACACACCTTACTTACCTCACAGGTGATGCGATTGCTTCCTTGCGTTTCTAATGTTTTAAAAGAAAGCGGATAACCTAGTTTGTAAAGTTCATTTTTTCACTGCATTGAGCCTCGTTGTTAATTGGGTAAATGCAACAAACGAAAATACGAACAATTTTATATTGAACTGCATTCGAAGACGAAGCAGGTTTTTAGCCGTTGACATATACCGTAATCACCATATGTCTTGGGACACCCTTATTTTCACAAAATTAATTTTTGGGCGAAACTGTTAGGATCGGTATGTTGGTATTCCTATGTTTTAGGACACATTCACAAACTATACTTTTGCGTCCCTAAATTGGGTTACATTGTCATGACAACCAACATTCTTCAACTTACCGATTTTTGCAAACTTACAAATAGCTCTATATCTGTGCAGCGAAAATGAATTTTATAGGTATCATGCATGAGTGTGAGGTGGAGATGAAAAAATCTGTCACCGAGGGTTAACTGTTTTGCGGGAACGAGGCTCTGTCGAGTTCCCGTCAAAACAGTTCACCCGAGGTGACAGCTTTTTCTATCTTTACCGAATGTCTAATGAAAAAAGACTCATGGTGATTACGGTACCTGTAGCATCAACAGCGGTAACACACGGATCGACAACAAATGGGAAAACATTGAAAAATATTTATGGTAAGCGACACAGTTTTCCCAAGACCAGAACAAACACTAACGAGTGCAGCACACTGTTGATCACGCTGGTGAGATTATTCAAGTTCTTACGGTTACGGTTATGGAAAGAAATTCGAGTTGTTTCTCTTCAAAATAGAGAATATTTTGTATTTCACATCCACTGAACACACAGACAGTCTGGTGTTCAATCCTCAGCGATTGCCGACATTTAATTCGTTAATTATAATTCGTTAAAACAAGATGGTATATTGTGTTCTATCCACACAATCCATTCGAAAACAAAGTCAAAAATCAAGTAACAACACAACGTCTGCTTCGTTGTGATATTCGGAGCTGGTTATCATTTTATGCAACGCCAACCCCGTTTAAAAGGTAGGTAAGAACAATAAAGAATTTTAGTCATACTTCAGTCCCATCTGGTCATAAATAACTTTAGAATGGATTGAGATATCAGCAACATCTCGCATGGGATTCTATTCAGAGTCACTATGGGTAAACTTTATCATCGCTTGAGATAAAGTTTCAACAAGTTGTGAATGTGCAAGTATTTGAAGTTAAAAGTAACATTCTTTATCATTATTATCAAAATTAATCGTTTTGGACTAGTTATGTACCATAATTTAAAATATGAGAAAGTCATAGAACTGCGATTGGTCAGTGATCAATTTCTGAACGCTAGCTTTTGATTAATTTTGTCAGTTTTTAAAGTCTTGTTTTTGATTGGTCAGCTTAAAGAATCTAGTTTTTGATTGGTCAGTTTAGACAGTTTTTCATTGAGCATATCAGCTCAAACAGGATGAGACCCAGCTTTCATTGCACCATGATGGCGATGAATCTGAAAAGTAGTACCATCCAAAGATTGTCGCTCTGTACAGGTAGTGATCGGCGTTAGATGGGATATTTCAGTCTTTATCACAACAACTTGTACGATAATATTCACATGAACATCAACAAAATGTATCAAGTGAAAAATGAATAAAGCAATTTATATAATGTTTTGATGCATCTCGCTTTATCAGAAATAACAGTGTGGCAAAGACGGTGTTTTGTTTTTATCCTAGAAACAATCTTTTACACAGGCGTGTGTGTTGAAGATATAGTTTACTTACACAAGAATAGCAGACGTCATGTTTGTTGCATGCAGGTCTCAAACATCCTTTTAGAGAATAGGAAGGACCCAAGGCAAGCTACATCCATCAACTCTGTTAGCTGGTGGATTACAACTGTCTACAGAAGATACAGCTTTGGTCAGCAAGATGGACACTCCGGCGACCACTGTAACAAGGAATCTCGGCATTTCTTTTCAGAATATTGAACAAATGATGTTGGTTAAACACATATGCTTCCACAAAGGCCATTTTCGATAGTAATATTTTATTTTATTGAAGTTACTGTGACCTTGATCTTTGACAGACTTCAAAATCAATAAGAGGTCATCTTCTTTTGATGACTAACCTCCCTACCAAATCTGAGAACTGTATGTCAAATTGTTGTCGTGTTATTGATCGGACAAGGTTGGTTACGGACGGACGGACGAACCGACCGACCGATATGTGCAAAGCAATATACCCCCGCTTTTTCGAAGGGGGCATAATTAAGTCTGACAATCGCTCGGAGAGAGCTTAATTATGTACAAGTAGTAGTCAAGTACACAGTCATACATTTTCCTGAAATGTTATTTGTTTCTGTTTAAAACATCTTTAAGCCTAATCCCTTTCAGCAGTAATATTTAAACAATATTATGGAAATTCTTTAATAAAAAAACTTGGTGTGATGTTTATTTCTGTTCAATCGCATTACGTACAGATTCATTTCACAATGTAATTTTTATTTTAGATATTCCGAACTCTAGTCCGACGAAATGTGTAAGAAGTTAAAAGATTTTTGGAGCAGGAAAGTTTTTAAAGTCTTTTTTTAAGTTTCAAGTTTGGTAATAAATTTTATTGAAACTGGCATTGTATTCCAAATCACCATTCAGAGTAACTGAATGTTTTAATGTATTTTAAATCCGACAGTCCGACAGGTCACAACACACTTTATACATAGTCACTGTGTAATAAGTCTCATTAGTATAAGCAAGACCCTTTACCCACAAAACTTAGCGATTCAAAGTAAAAACAAAAGTAATTTTATGAAGTTACATAAAATACAAATTAAACTTGGATATTAAAAAGCGTTTCGTTTAAAAAAAACATACATGTGTTGCTAACATTTGTGTTGCATTTTCATTACTGTCCATGAACAGACTAAATCAAACCGAGCCTGCAATATTTTCATATTTGTCGTATTCGATGGCTTTCAAAGTTCCCTTTTCATCTGATGAAATGTTTCACATGCAAGCTGGTAGAATGTGCTCCAATTACCAACAGCTATTTTACTGTGAAATAGAAACACGCTTTAATATTTTTTCGCCTTCTTTCCCCTAAAGAAATAGAAACACGCTTTAATATTTTCCGCTTTCTTTCCCCTAAAGCTATTATAGCTAAATTTTCTTATTTTATAGGTAGTAGACCTATTGTGTGTGAACTGTGGTTACGAAAGTGATTGTCCTCAGCCATCTGTACCAAAAGCCTGTGGATTTCAGCGCTTCATATCCCAAAAAGGAGAAGTGCTAACTGTTTGTTAAGCCGAACAATATGTATAATTATCTGAAATGATCTGCCAAAACAGGTTTATAGTAAAAAGTTAATTTATGTAAGCATTATTGATAATCTTCTTAGTAAATTTTAAATATTTCATTTTCAGTCAATAATTTGCCATGGTAACTGAGCTATAAAATTATGATGCTATTAGATATTAAAGTAGAAATTTCAGTTTATATTGATTATTCTACTAATGCATTATTTGTTATCGACAAATTGTTGCAAAAATTTTTCATTCAATCATTTAGAACCTTTACCCAACATATACCGGTAGTTAAGTTTTTGTACATTGAACATGTGTGTCAACTTCTGTCAACTAAATAATGTAAGTTATTTTATTACTTGGGGTTTCAAACAACATGCACACCACCCTGCCTAGAAAAAAAACATGATGCAACATTTAGTAAAATCTGTGTCGCGCATTGTTAAATCACAATCTGATCATATTACATTTAATTTACTTTGTGCCCTTAGTTGTGTAGTTTTTGGTGTAATGACCATTTACCACTTTGAAGAAAATTATGTACAAATATTACCATGGCAACTATAGAATTAGTACTAAATTACTAATTGTGAAATTGAACATATTGTGATATTGCTCAGAAGATAAAAAATTATGAATATGTACATAATATTCGGGTAGTATTACCACTATTAGTGGGTACAACAACTTTCACCTAAATAATTTTGTAACATGTAATGGAGCTTTTTACATTTTGTTAGTGGCTTACTTACAACAAAAGTCTCTTTATTTTCAAAAATCAATATTTCTGTAAATGATTTATCAATAAACTGACTAGAAAGATAGATTATACAAAAAAAACATAATATGTTATCATTTTGGTGCCAGTTACCTGACAAAAAAACGTGTCAAGATGTTTTTTTCAGTTTGGTTGCCATGGTAACCGAAATCTAAGTATTTCATTATGTAAAATTAGTTAATTAATTTATATTTATACTATTCATGGGCAATAAACAGAGACTGAAATACTGTATTTCTTATAATTGTCACATAAATGCACATTAATTTGAACATATTTTGACAAAAGAAGGCTTTTTTACACCCACGATGGTTTCCCAAACAAAATGCTGGTTTTCAGTTAAAATTAGTCGTTTTCGGGAAAAAAATGAATTGGTGTACTCCAAACTCAACAAGGTACCTGAAAATGATCATAACTCATTTTAGCCAAAATTGCATTTTGGACCATTTTTCCCAGAGAGGGCCACATATTTCAATGTAAGGAAACAACATTTAGTTTTTATACAAATATCATCTTACGTACATTACGCAGAGCCTCGTTCCCTCAAAAACAGTTCTTCCCCGGTGACAGATTCTTTCCATCATCAATTCACACTCATCCAAGATTTTATAATTTGACAGAGCAACGACTGAGTAAGAGTCAACAGTCAATATCTATGTTGGTCAGGGGCCGTTTGAACAGTCGGTGTAGTCAGACGTTTGCAACAACTCAAATAGACGCTTGATTTCCAGCCGAGGCGTAAAAACGTTACTTTTCAAGTTATTCTCAACAAATCAACTTGAAATATGTCCGAAAGAAAAGTTTTAAATGTAAGTTTCTAGTTATACACATAAAATAACTATCGTAAGTTATGTCGATAAATATTTCGACTCTTCAAACTGAAAGCAATTCGGACAATCCAGTCTTCGGACAGTCAGGCTTAATGGGCTTTTAGTTTAATGTATCACCATAATATTTATGTTCGGTTCGTTTTAAGGTAGTCCATTTTCTGCTGACTGTCCTGTCAAGTTGTTCTGTGATAGCACATTGAAGCTGTGGTCCGAGCTATAGGAAGAAAAAGAATATTGGGAGCTGGTAGAATAATTCTTTCAATGGCCTCATTGTCAGTGACTTCACAGCCGCAGCTTCCACATGGATAACTAGGGCCCACATTAAGTTCAATATCATGAAGTTTTTCAAAAAATGCTTTATTTACATAGAACATGTCACAGGTTGAGAAAGAATGTGCAGCCAGACAGGGACTCGAACACGGGACCCCTCGCTTACAGGGCGAGTGCTCTCCCAACTGAGCTATCCGTCCGTTTAGACATGTTCTCCCCAGATAGTGACTAGATTTGTACCGTGACATACACCACCTCAAATTTGGAAATTCGTCCTCGAATTTCAGAGTTACGTGTATTTAATTTTGCTACAGTTAGTTGTCCGGTTCCGGTGGATGTTTCATATCTTGTGCATAAACTGTTTTATACGGTCGATCTAGGAAAAGTGTTTTTTTGCAAATAAGTAGGAAAATATCTCCTCTATAAAATAGAATTTTCGTTTTTCCATTTCTTTCAAAAATCGTCTGCAAATTGTTGACTTAGCGATGTTAGCATTTAGCTAGTTCCGACTAGCATTTGTCACTTCCGGTGGGAAATGAGTCATAGGTAAAAATCATTTCTAGAGGCGCCAAAGGGGATTTCTTTTCATTGGTGCTGCTGCAACACCTTGTCAAGTCATATTTTGAACTTTTTTTCGTGAAGTAAAATACCAAAAGGACAAAATCTGCATTTAATATCACAATGAATAGATTAGAATTAATGTACAACACTTGGTTATTAAAGGCTACCATCACTTTAAAATCAAGCCTCCAATATATGTTTCCTTTGAAATTTATCTTGAGTATACCAATGTGCATGATGTAAATGCAGTTCTTGTGTGGATTCCAGCATTAAAAGAACTGCCTACAGAGCTACACAATGTAACAAGCGACTCAGGGCGCTTTCTGAAGCTTGCCCGGTTCCTGAGGATTTGCTAGTTCTGGGGGATTCCAAATATTACTCACGTATTTCCGGTTGGCGACTGTTGTCGGCGAAAGGTATGTTGACAATTTATTTTAATCAAGCATCGATTTATATTTGTAGTGATTTTCAGAAACATTGATAAACATTAAGTTAATGAAATATAAATTCAAAACATGCCAGGTATGGCAATTTTGCATGAGTGATTCTTGTTGGAAACACTTCTTTTTTGGATATTTTTTCTGATCAAACATGTTCACAAATAGTTAAAATTGTTTCCTCTTTAATTTTTATAATGACAAACATGTTTGCAAAAGCTCCTCCATTCGGTGCCTCCTCAAGAAAAATCATGAATAAATGTTAATGGTCCACCGGAACTAGTCAAAGGGGGTCACCCTCGTTGCACAGCAAGTTTTGTACAAGGAAACAATTTCGTCCAGCCAATATTTGTATTAATACCATCTGTAATGATTGTACATTAAAAATTGATTCAGCTTTTGCAACATAATTGACGTTTGGAATGTTGGTCTCTCGAGTATTTATAGAACGCGGTTTTCCAACATGACTCACTAATGCAAAATTACCATACCTGGCACGTTTTGAATTTCTATTTCATAAACGTAATGTTTATCAATGTTTCTGAAAATCACTACAAATATAAATCAATGTTTGACTAAAATAATTGTCAACATACATTTCGCCGCCAACGGGCGCCAACCGGAAATATGTGAGTAATATTCGGAATCCTCCGGAACTAACAAATCCTCCGGAACCGGGCAAACAACTGTATAGCAGGCTGGTGGCCACCCCTGCTAGCTATCACGGTCCCCCGTTGGGCACGAAATGTCACAGGGTGAGAATGTGCAGCCAGACCGGGACTTGAACACGGGACCCCTCGCTTACAGAGTGAGTGCTCTCCCGACTGAGCTATCCGTCCGCTTACACATGTTCTCCCCAGATAGTGACTAGATTCGTACCGTGACAAACAGACACACACAAAAAGGAAATACCATTTGCACAAGAACTCTGGAATGGCTGTTTAAAACGTCTAGAAAAATGTTACAGATATCGTGTAAACACTTATTTACAATATTTTGCAGTCATCTGTCAAAATAATGTTGGAAATTTTAAGTAGTAATGAAGCACTCACCGATGCTTTCAGAATTAAACTATAAAGTTATAATAAGACGGTAACAACTTGATAACATTTATCATTTACAAGGCTGTGGTAAAGGTTTCTGTCTAACATGACATGCATTTGCTTGAAAGTAAAACCATGGTAAAATTGAAATGCCATAGGACAGTACTGTAAGGCTCTAAATTCTGTCTTTAAAAAAACAACTACATGACCTTAATGAACATTTTATTTATTTACTTCCAGAAATATTACCCAGCTGATTATGACCCTTCAAAGATACCAAAAGGGAAGAGGAACAGAAATGCTACCTTTAACATACGTATAATGGCACCATTTAATATGAGGTAGGCTAACTTTTATACCAGTTACTGTTAGAAAGAGCTGACTTCTTAACTTCTTTTGTAAATAGGCATTTGATCTTTAGAATTTCAAGGTGTAACATGTGAAGACTTATTAAACTTTTCGTGGGGAGGCTGTGTTTTCTAAGTGTGGTGATTCCTGATCAACATATTTCTCTTTTTTTTTCAATTGCAGGTGTAATACAAATATAAATCTAAACTTGTCTGTTACAGGTGTAACATGTGCAAGGAGTATATCTACAAGGGAAAGAAGTTCAACTCAAGGAAGGAGGACGTGATGGATGAGACATACCTCGGCCTCAGAATATTCCGCTTCTACATCAAATGCCCAAGATGTGTCTCTGAAATAGCTTTTAAGGTGAGTTACTTGTGTGAGATATTATTTCTGGGCCCAAGATCATAACACTAAAATTGGAGACCAATACCGAATCTTGTTTTCATTTCAGCCAATTAGATGCTTGAATTTTGTGAATGGTCTCCAGTTTTGTTTTATGATTTTTGGCCATGTCTTGTAATAACATTTCCTAATCATGAATGTGTTCTATATCGTTGTTGTATTCCAGATGTTTGCTATACTCTAGATATATACTGATTATTATTGTCTTGGACACTCCTTATCATTCCTTTGTTTCTGGTTGTTTCTGTGTTATACAGACAAAATCTCTTGTCACTGAATTTTGCATAAGTGGACAAGTGCCATTTAAAAAAATTCAAAAAAGGAATTTTGTCTTGAAGGGATTTTTTGAGCTTTTATTAACATTTCATGGTAGATGCTATTTGATACAGACCCGATGATGGAGGCACAGAACAAAATGTTTACTTTTTATAGGCCAAGAAACTTATTATCATTAGTTAAATCTCTGTTTTCACTGTACTTCCAGACAGATTTGGAGAACACAGACTACACGCTGGAGGCGGGGGCAAAGCGACTGTTTGAGGCGGAGAAGATTGCTCAGCAGATGGCGGAGGAGGAGAGAAAGGCAAAGGAGGAAGATGAGATGAATCCGATGAAGGTAAAAATATACACTAACGGGAATGTCAACCATATTGGACAGTTCACAGAGAACAAAATAAATGTAATAGTTAGGAATGGGGGTCAAAAAGCATGTATCCAATGACTTGTATGTCTTACTGGACAATTCACAGTACACCAGAGTAGGGTCAAAAAGTATATATCCAGTGATTTATTCATCTGAGATATTAAGAGAACAAAATACATGTAGTACACTAATGTATGGGTTGGGGGAGTCAAAAAGAATGTATCCAATGACAAATGTCTAAGATACTGGACAATTCACAGAGAACAAAATAGTAGTATAGTTCAGAGGGTTTCTATACCTGTTGAAAAGTATGTATCCGAATTTTCCAAGTAATATATCATTTGCTAAACAGTTTTACTATGCAGAAATTGAAATTGATTAAATTATTCTTTGCAAAAGCAAAACAAAGTTGTATTGAATTGGCAGTTGTATTTCTGAGAACATACTTATTGGGCAGGGAGGGGGAGGGTTATGTATCTTTCAAAAAATCCAGAATTTTCCTTGGACCAGTCTTAATATTTTGCAGGTAATATATCATTTGCTTATCACTTATACTGTGCATAAATTGAAATTGATTGAATTTTCTTCACAAAGACAGAACAGAGATTTACTGGGTTTATTTATGAAAAAATGAGAATTTGCTTCTTGATATCGTTTTTTACCAAAGTGGAACTCCACTGTAGAAATTTAATGGTGTCAGAGATGTTAATATTGAAATTTGCTTATGTCATTTTGACATCCCTGCATAAACCAGATATACATCATGAACATTTCCTGCAGAAACAGCATAACTGACTTATATAACTAAACAACTTTACACTGTTTTGGACATTTTCAAAAATATTTGAATTCTGTTTAAATTTATCAAAATGTGGTGCATACATATTGTTTAGGCCGACAAAGCTAAATTGGCGATGTTTACAATTATATATAATGGCAAATTTACCAGTTAAAGTACTATTTTGCTATTTTATATCTTATCGCCACGATAGCACAGTGGTTTACGCGGCTGACTGGCATAGGCCTAACTGTTTTTTCGACACGAGTTTTATTCACACTGACACACAGCTTTTAAGGAAATATTTTAGATTTATATTTTTTTAAGTTTATTGCAGTCATTTCAAAGTATTGTATTGTTTTTTTTTTGCTTTAGTTTATTTTATCATGAAATAATTATTGTGTAAAAAAATTTAAAAATGTAAAGAAAAACATGTTTTGAACCTACAACAGCATTGCTACCATTGCATTTCAAAGTATTTTAAATGCCTGCATCTAAGACCACTCGGCTAATCAGACAAGTATTTGGGAGCTTTACGATTTGTATTTAACAACAATTAAAATATTAAATCATTGTTTACATGTAACTTCAATGTAAACACGTCAATGTAAACATTGCCAAATTACAGTTGTCTAATAATAGATAAGATCATTATACAAGTTACTCATACAGGGACTGACAAATTCCAACATTGCATTGTTGACCACTGGGCTCTCGTAATACTGATAATAAAACTTGTAAGATGTCTTTGATTCTTCCGAGATCAGAATCTAAATCCAGCCATGTTGTACTTCTACAATTACGCATCCATACATTGACTTCTATGACCTGTCACATTTATGCTGCCTGATCAGAATCTAAACTGTTCCCTTAAGGATTCTTTAGTTTATTTTTGACCAAGAAACAGTGCACATTCAGATCAGATCAGCTGGCATGGATGTGCCAGGTGATCTGGATCTACACATGATGTCCATGTAATAAAAGTTCTGTCCATGGAGTAAAGAGTTAAAGAAGTAATATTGATGATTTTGATTGGTGCTTTAATTCAGTGTTTATATTGATGTAACCATGGAGATTGTGTTGTAGATGTTAGAGAACCGTACGAAGGCGAGCCGAGCTGAGATGGACCAGATCGACTCACTGGAAGAGCTTCGTGAGATGAACACGCGTAAAAATCTGGTGAACACGGATGCCATGATTGAGAAGTATCGCAAGTATGAAGAGCTGCTGGCCCAGCTACAGATGGAACAGGAAGAAGAGGAAATCAAGTAAGTCATACAGACAGATGTCCCCCGCCGCTTTTGGCTTACTCAGAAACCATACCTAGGGTTGTCAGTACCCAGGGACAGATGCAAGATTTTCCGAAGGGGGATTTGTTTTGGTCAGTCTTAAGGTTGTTACATGATACTTTCCAAATTACTTTGGCAAAAATCTCTATTGAAATCAAATATTGCTGCCCAGAAATGAGGTTAAGGCAATCCCTTATGAACCCCCGCTGGATCCACCCCAGATTACCACATTTATCTTTAATGATTCTACATTAATTCAATTAATGTCATGTTCCACAGTTTTTAAACTTGAAATAGAGTCCTGTCTCGGATCTCAATTATCTGATTTTATGAAATTGAGCATAGTCTCAATACTTATGACTAGATTGGTCTTAAGTCTCTGTCATATAACCATAGGTCACTGTCACAAGGGTATAACTCCCTCTTCTTGTGGTAGAATTGTCTACCATTTGTGACTCTTTTGTCAGTGACCAGTGTTATAGATATGCTTGTGTAGATACAGACCATCCTGCACATCCATGCAGTCAGGTCAGGTTTTACACTGCTTGTTCTTGGTCATAAATATCCTACTGAATCCAAAGGCAAACAGCGTAGATCATAATCAGATGGCACAGAATTGCTGGCTGATCTTGATTTACACTGGTCATACTGATGATATAATGCGTGTCCATGGAGTAAAGGAGTTAAGCAAGACCAGTGCCCAAGGTTATAAAACTGAGCATGGAAACCAGTCTCAAATCTCAAGCATCTGATTGGCTGAAATGGCGACCAGTCGCCATTTCAGCCAATCAGATGCTTGAGATTTGAGACTGGTTTCCATGCTCAGTTTTATAACCTTGGGACCAGGATTACAATAACTGGGAAATGGTTACTGAAAGTGTAACTTGCTGCAAAATGAAGAACCAAATTATCAAAGTATTCTTATATACCAGAATGAGATTTCCCGACTTTTTTACTAGTGTCAAAAACAAAAAGTAATCCTAATGACTCTTGCACACCAATTGCTAGCTCTAAGGTCAGTCAGCATCATAAAACAACTCAGCTTTGTTTAATCAAATTGATTTTACCCCATCCAGTAGGTAAAAAAATATTCAGAGACCATTTAAATTTTCCCATGCTATCTTATTTCATCATATATGTGCAACCTAACTGCAGCTGTACATTATCTGTTATAGAGAGATATTTGGAGAGAAAGGTATGAAGATTGTAAAGAGACTGGACGATTCGGATGATGAGGAGGAACCTCCCAAGAAGAAGTCCCTAGTCACAGCCTCTACATCCTCCAAACCCACAGACATTCTGGCTGAGGTTAACTTTAAATGTGTACTTTATCCCTTTCCTTGATAAATACGCATTTTTACGCATGTGCGACCGTGCCGTCTGATCAGGATCTGCACTGGTCTCATTTTGGTCAGAAATAACCTAATGAATCAAAAAGCGAACAGTTTAGATCCTGATCTGGATGTAAACTGTTCGCCCTAGCAATAAAGCTGTGTCTATACAGGAAAGGGTTAAAAATGTTACCTTTGTGTGGTCTGTTCCATCTGGTCGTGATTAATGGCAAAGTTTGTCTGTCTGCTAATCTGTTTTCTTAGAGTCAACTTCTGGCTTGTCTCATGGACATCTTGTATTGTCAGCACTTTCTGAACACGTTGGGTTCACACCAGTACTTTACTAAAATCACTTTCTGCTTTATCTAAAGGGGTTTTTTCATCATTTTTAGTAGATTCAGCCCATAGTACCCATAGTTTAAAAAAAAGCCCTTCAGCTAAAATTGTAGGGATAAAAATGATCCGTCTTGGAAATTTTAAGTCAAAGTGTCAAATGAAACCCTGAAAAATGAGGACTAACTGATTAAAAACCAAAAGACTTGTCATCCATGCCATCTTATTTCACTGAATGTTTAACAATTAATTCTTTGTTTAAACTGTAATACTTTTCTACCAGTAATACTTTTCTACCAGTAATACTTTTCTACCAGTAATACTTTTCTACCAGTTGATTATGGTATTTACTAGTTGTTTATTTTATAATACTGGTTTCAGGATTCTAAGCCAACCACAACTGCAAAAGAGCCCGAGTCGTGGCAGAAGAGTGTAGGTAGTTTGTCATCAAAGCAGAAACTTAAAGGACTTGTTGTGAAAAAGAAATCATCTTTACCTGCTGTGGCAACAAGACCAAGTGCACCAGTGGACCAGAAATCTATTGCAACAAATAGTAATGTTGCACTGTCAGCTATCAACAAAGAAATAGACACAGATGCTGCAGATACAAAGTCAGAGAAGGCAGAAATTGATTCTAGTGTATTTGTAGAAGAAAATGTTAATGAGGAAAAACATGCCTCTAGAGCCAGTCAGATTGACTCACCAGCCACTGGCATAGAAAATGGAGACATTAAAACGGTCAAGTTAGCAGACAGTGGTAAAAACGTGTCTACAGTAACAGAGTCTAGCAGTGTCTCTGGAGGCAGCAAAGTGTCAGCTCTGGGAATGCTAGGAGCATATTCAGACTCTGAGTCAGATTCAAGTGGATAGGCTACTGTTTTTTAGTTCTTGAAACACATTTTTGAAGACTTATTCCATGGATAAGCTTATTATCATATGGGCTCTAAACTTTAGATCAGTACCATCAGATAAGGTTTTACAATGTTCACCTATAAATTCATTAAATTATTTCAGAACAAGAAGTGAATAGCGTAGAGTCTGATCAGACTGCATTGATGTTCTGTTCAGACTGATCCGGATCTATACTGGTCCCCCGTGTGATAAGTCATATTTATGGAATAAACGGTTAATTGTTGAAATATTTTGATTTTTAATGTGGAAAGCAAAAGCTCATTATCAAGCAAGTGTTCTGTTTGTCTGCAAGAGGCTGTGTACACTGAACAGTACTAGCATAATGAATTTACATTTATACCGATACAGGCGATAGCGGAAGGGGTTTCAGCAGCTGCCTTGTTTGATGAACCCTTTGAAACTTTTGGCCTTTAGCATCCAACTTACATTTATTTCATTAGCATTTTAATATTGTTGGTTCAGTTGTCAAGCAAGGTGTTTATTTACACAATATGTCAATGAATTCATAGTTTCAACAGTATTTTAATGGAGAGGTTTTACTAATCACACCAGTTGTAAGGGTTTGCTGGTAGACTGTAATGTTGTTAATGACTATAAATAAAAGCATGTCTTATATAGTAAATGGTAGTTCATGGCAGTATTTGATGTATATGAAAGGTTAATTACAACTACAACAACATTAATGGTTTTCATATTAAATTATTTATTTAATCATGTAATATGCAGTAAAAAATATAATAAATGATTAAATTGTGCATTATGTTATTATCAGTTAATATTTGGGCCAGTCTGTGACAAAATGACCCTTAGGCCACAGTAAAATGCATTGTTTTTCCAAACCAATATTAAATCATTTATATGTTGATAACGGAACTTGCTAACTTCTGATTATGATAAACATTTATTTTAATAATCAAAACAAGCTTCATTCATATAAAAATAAGCAGGAATTCTGATATCAATTAGGATAGTGAGAACTAAGGACCCAACAACTTTTAGAATGCAATGAGGTTCATTTTGTCAAAGACTGGCTTTTTTAATCATACAGGTTATAGAATCACACATACAAGTAGATGTACAACTTAACTAGGAAGATGCAAACAAACTTTACAGACAGATCTTTGGCAGAACAACCAAATGGGCAGAAAGTGGCCAATCAAATACTTTTCAACTGTAGGATTTAACAAAAACTGATCTTACAGAATGAAACAAGAAAGCCATGATGGCCCTAAATCGCTTACTTGAAGCTTTACAGACATATTCAGGGAAAAAGTACCGCCTCTTAGTGGCAATCTTTTCTTTACAAAACATTATGGTTTAAACAATTTGGTAGAGGGGCACTCAAAAAAACATGTCTTTGAAATCTGGCCGGTGGTTTCTGATATTTTTAAATTTCACTATATGAAGTCTATGTAACAAAAAACCTCACCCCATCCTGGCAGCTACATTTTGTTATGAAGCAATATGGCTTGGACAAATTAAATAGTCTTCAAATAAGTTTTGAAAGAAAAAATATTTTAGCCAGTACAGAATGGTACCATTAATTTTTTATTAAAAATGTTTCAAGTTTTCTCTACAGACATACAGGAAAACAAGCGCTGCTCCCTGTTGCAATTTTTATGCTCCCCCCGAAATTCGGGGGAGCATATAGTTGTCGCTTTGTCCGTCCGTCCGTCCCGTTCGTCCGTCCGTCCGTCCGTCCGTCATAATATTGTCCGGACAATTACACAAAAACTATGAGAGGTATCAAGACTAAACTTCATAGGTAGTTAGATCTCGTTGAGGAGCAGTGCAGTGCACAAGAACTATAACTCTTGCTTTATTCATTTTTGAGTTATTGCCCTTTGAAATTTCTCATACTTACTTTTTGTCCGGGGCATATCTCCCAAAGTCTAAGAGTTATGAAGTTGAAACTTCATAAGTAGATAGATCTCAATGAGGAGCAGTGCAGTGCACAAGAACCATAACTCTTGCTTTATTCATTTTTGAGTTATTGCCCTTTGAAATTTCTCATACTTACTTTTTGTCCGGGGCATATCTCACAAAGTATAAGAGTTATGAAGTTGAAACTTCATAAGTAGATAGATCTCAATGAGGAGCAGTGCAGTGCACAAGAACCATAACTCTTGCTTTATTCATTTTTGAGTTATTGCCCTTTGAAATTTCTCATACTTACTTTTTGTCCGGGGCATATTTCACAAAGTATAAGTGTTATGAAGTTGAAACTTCATAAGTAGATAGATCTCAATGAGGAGCAGTGCAGTGCATAAGAACCATAACTCTTGCTTTAATCATTTTTGAGTTATTGCCCTTTTAAATTTCTCATACTTACTTTTTGTCTGGGGCATATCTCACAAAGTATAAGAGTTATGAAGTTGAACCTTCATAACTAGATAGATCTCAGGGAGGAGCAGTGCAGTGCACAAGAACCATAACTTTTGCTTTATTCATTTTTGAGTTATTGCCCTTTGAAATTTTTCATACTTACTTTTTGTCCGGGGCATATCTCACAAAGTATAAGAGTTATGAAGTTGAAACTTCATAAGTAGATAGATCTCAATGATGAGCAGTGCAGTGCATAAGAACCATAACTCTTGCTTTTATTGATTTTTGATTTATTGCCCTTTGAAATTTCTCTTACTTATTTTTTGTCCAGGGCATATCACACAAAGTATAAGAGTTATGAACTTGAAACTTCATAAGTAGAATGAATTCGTTGAGGAGCAGTGCAGCACACAAGAACCATAACTCTTGCTTTATTCATTATAGAGTTAATGCCCTTTGAAATTTACCATACTTACTTTTTGTCCGGGGCATATCTCACAAAGTATAAGAGTTAGGAAGTTGAAACTTCATAAGTAGATAGATCTCAATGAGGCGCAGTGCAGTGCACAAGAACCATAAATCTTGCTTTATTGTTTTTTATTTATTTCCCTTTGAAATTTCTCTTACTTAGTTTTATCTGGTGCATATCTCACAAAGTATAAAAGTTTCTGAACTTGAAACTTCATAAGTAGAATGATCTCAATGCAGAGCAGTGCAATGCACAAGAACCATAACTCTTGCTTTATTCATTTTTGAGTTAGTGCCCTTTGAAATTTCTCATTTTTTTGGTCTTATTTTTGTACAATATTGTAAAATGCTTTCTGTTTGAATCGTAAAGGAAACTTTCAAATACAATATCTTTCTTACAAATTCTTCCTGTTCTAACAAAAAAGTATTTGTGACAAAGCGGCGTTGGGGAGCATAACCCGTCTCTGACGGCTCTTGTTTAACATAATTACTAACAATTAGTAGATTGTCTTTCAAGCTATGTTTCTGTTTAAAATATTTTTGAAATCTAAAGAGCAGTTCTGTGATTTTTAAAGATCTTGTCTTCAGGGTTAAAATTTGAACGCGTTATAAAATTGCACCCTAGTTAAATATTAACTAATTATTGATAACCTTATAAATCAGACAGAAGTTTACCAAACACAATCAAACAAAAAACAGACATAAAATACTTATTTCATATGCCACCCTTCCCATTTAACAAAACACTGATATAAAAACAACACGGCATATTTAAATGAATACTCTTCAAACTATAGTATGTTAGGCACAGCTTGTTTTTGGTGCAATGGGCAGATCTAGAATGGTGAGGCAGCGCCCTTATTTATACAACAGAACAAAATACACAATGTTACACAGAAACCACATGTTCAGTGTGCAAACCTGAGCAACTTGGTCAACATTAACATATATAATGCTGGAAGAACAATCGCTGCTGTTAAATCTTCAGATGAGATCAACACTGGACATGGTTACCTGTTTAGGTATTTCTCTTTCCTCATCATTAAATTAATTATATCACAGAATTGTTTCCGTAAACAGTACATCCACCTGATTAACGCTGATTAAAAATTTTGAACACACTTAAAACATCACGCTTGGACGGAAGATTGCACGAGATCATTGAGCTACAATGGAGCGTTGCATCAGTTGTTCCACACACTGCCGTACATTGGTAAATACTGGTAAGAGTCTGACTCCTCCTTGATACCTGCTAGCACATCTCCTGTCTGTGAGGCTGTCGCCTGAAAATGTTACCAAAGATAATCCATAACATCATATGATTATCAAACCTGCGAAACTAATCCAAGCACCTCAGGACGAGTACTATTATCATTTATTGTATTCATACAACATGTGCAAAATAGAACAACCTTCATAAATTGATATAATATCGAGGTACATGGAAAATATTTGTTATTTATAGCGTCAGTCTTCGAACTTCCCAATCACCCCTCGTATATGCCCAAGCTTCATTATTATCCGGTACTATTGCTGCTGATGTAAATTGCAAATACAAGTAAGTGTTTACAGTGAACCCCTTCTATTAAGACCACCTCTGGGACTAAACGGTATCTATAGTTTAGTGGTTTTTAATCCAAGGTTGAAAATAGTGCAATCTGTTAAAAGGGACAATGAAATAGTGGTCTTGTTATCAGTGTGGTCGTTAAGAGGGATTATAATGTCTTTGCCAGCCTAACAGGTTTATGAGACATCTTTTACCAATTCTTATCTTCTCTGTCAGCCAGACAGGAAACAATCAGTTACCATTCTTTAACTAGCTAACGGCTACCACCCTACCTCATCAGAACAAGTCCTGAGTGGAAATGGAACCTCTAGGACACAAAGATGGCAAAAGCACTTTTGTCAGAATTATAGTTTTTTTGCAATTTTACAATTTGCTAAAATCATCACTATTCCACTTATAACTTATATTTAATGCTTAAAGATACAGTTCGATTTCCCATGCGATGTCATATAAAAATCTTAAACTAAAGAAAATTATATGTTTATAATTCTTATGTTCCAATGTCTTCATAGAATGATGGACTAATTCCAAGTTCAAAGCTCCTATTTAAAGGAAAAGAATGCAAAATACAGATGGTTAAATTCGCTATTGCTCATGTCCAAGATGTCTGCCATAAATTTGAACTTGAACACTTGAGTGTAACCAAGATGGTTACAGCACCGTAGAGACCAGCTTACCATTCTGGAATCTGAATAATGCATCTGTTGAGGTTTCATGACGTACGCTGAGCCGGGTCTTGAGAAATGAGCATACTCTGACTTGGGTATAGTAGGATCTGCAGCTGTAACCTGTTCATAAATGTAAACAATTTTAAGTTTTAATTACTGTGGTATCATTAAGTATCATGAATACAAATTTTAGCACAAAAGCCACAGTTAACATATTCACATGGACATAAATTTGCACAATCATTTTTTTATTTTATGACATAATACCCTGTGGTGTAATTACAATGGGGTCTGAATTTGAGCTTTTACCCTAGCTCAAAATACACTTTATTTAAACCTGCATGAAATATAATGATACTGTTGTACACTGATCTGAATTCAGTTGGACAATTAAGTACCCTTTTCAGCTGCTGAATGTAACAGAATCACCGTTTTTAACCCTTTACTCCATAGGTATGTTTTAATGGCCTAGGCAAATAGTGCAGATCCAGATCAGCAAGCACATCTGTGCCATCTGATCATGATCTACATATTTTAAGTTCACTGTTAGATTCATTAGAATATTTGTGTACCCAGTGTTTACATAACTTACAGTCAGTTACTGACAAATCTTTTTTGCACAAAGCATGAATATATTTGTTCCATACTGTTGCCTAATTATCTTCCAAAGTAGAAGCTGGATTAATTAAAGTAAAAGGGGGGTTAATGAAAGTAGAAGGGGATAACTGAAAAGTGGAAGGGGGTAAATGAAAAAAAGAAAGGGGGTTAATGAAAGTAGAAGGCTGATTCTGGGCTCAAAACGAACATAATAGCAGCAGTTCCACTAAAACAGCCGGGTCATATGTCCAATACAGTGAGGAAAATCCCTCCTGCCTCTTATTTGAGACCACTGACATTGATCTATTCTAGCTACTACAGATGATTTACCTTTTTAACAATATCCATGTCAATGAGCTGAGCTTTGGTGGTTCTTCTGCACCCCGCAGCCGCAAAGAATGGCCATATTGCATCCATTGCTGATGCAAAGTCTACAGCAGTTCTTGAAAAAAGTATTATCAAAATTAGATTGTAAAATTGTGTAATGAAATTGATCTTTTTAATTAAAGCTCACTGATAAAATTGTATATCAATCTTTTAACTAATGAAACCTTCCCACCAAGGCCACTTGTTGATGCTACAAAATTGTACTTCAATTAAATGTTAAATGTACTAACAAATCTATTATAGTAAAGGTAGACAACCCACTTTTGCTCCAGTTGTTTCAATTAAAATTAAGAGATTATGTGCTTGTCACACTCTCTTAAACTATCGGCTCATTACATTCACCTCTATTATAGGCTGGGACTACTTTCAGCTACTTTTACTTTAACTCAAAAAAGTAGTTCACCAATTACATTTAGAATTGATTGGGTTTCTTTGGTTTGAATGAAAGATAGTGAAGATATCTGTCATTTGTTTAACGGCAAGCTAACATATTCATATTTATGATTGTATAACATAAGGCTGTCGAGTTATGTCAAAAATCTTGACATTGAGCCTTACGCAGAGATGTAAAGTGAGTGTAAGGAACGACAACTCTGCGAAGGAGATTGGTGCTTGTCAGTCACACTTGTTTTAAATTAAAATGGTGGTATTTAATCATAACTATGAGATAAGTCTAATCAGGGTTGCCAGCACCAAGGATGAAAAAAATTCCCTGACTTTTCCCTGACTTTTCACTGACCAAATCAGGTTTTTCACTGACCAATAATACCAAACGTAAATGGCCGCAAACACCCCTACTGATGCCCAATCCATAAGTATATTTTTTTATTATTTTAACAATATATTATTACATAAGTTAACAATTAAAGCATCATTTCTACATCAAGTATAAAGTCCGATGGATTTATGTTTAGAGAAAAATTAAAATATTTACTCCTACAAGATTTAACCAATACTTCTAAGATAATTGGCAAATAATGTATTCTTATTCTTCATACAGAAACTAAATGAATAAACAACATAGTATAAAGCAAGAGATTATCACAACTGAAGCAAAAGTATCCATTATTCACTAATGACTGGAATAATCATCAAATGCAGAGTAAAAGAAATATACATAATCTGTAAAATGGACAAGGAAACAACATACCATTTTACACAAGTAAAAGAACCCCTCAGACAGAATGCCCATAGTACATGTTATACATGTTTCCTTCGTGTTGTAAAAAAAAATTGTTTATACATAACTCAAATACAATGCTGTTTACACCATACAAGTGAAACAAAAACACACAATTTAGCCTGTTCAGTGCTTGGATAAATTTAGAAAAAATGAATGTAGGTTTGGAAGATCCCTGTTCCAATCCAATAAAATTAATAATTAATAGTCTGATCCAAATGAAAAATATGTCAACCACTTATACACTGAGCCTAAAGGAAAATAGGTCAGTTATTGCAGAATGTATGCTTAAATTTTCAAATAAATCTAGAGAAAATTTTTAAAGTTTTTGTCACAAGATTAAAAAGATCATGCACCTGTCATAAAAATGATGGACTGAGCCGCATAGAAAATATGTAAGGCACATCTACAATGATACCAAGTACCTCACTTGTTTAAATTTTCAAGTCAGTATCTTGAAAACTGTAGCAGTAGTTTGTGCCGCAATATTTTTTAAAAAATCCTGCCGTTATACACAAAATTAGGTTGCTGTGAACTGTATGTTGGAAAACAGATTTTAAATGTTTACATTATGATTGTCACTTCTGCCAATTATTTTAAAATCCAACCATAGATGAAAATATATGGGCAAAGACACAAACTATTATCGGTAAGGCCTGTATAGCAGAAATTACTAAGTTCAGAGTGTTGCTTTGAGCAGGATCTTGGAGGGAAGAACATGGGTTTTGTGTAGCACCTTGTTATTATAATTTCTGGAGGAAAGGGTTGCAGAGTCTTTCAGTCTTCAGGCAATTTTCTTTTAATATAAGAACTATTATTATAATAGATAATTATAAAAAATGTTCATAACAGAAAATTTGTAAATGCAATCTTAAATAAATAGAACTTTCTTTCAAATTTATTTTTCCCTGACTTTTCACTGACTTTCAGGATTTTTATTTTTCACTGACCAATTTTCAAAATTCCCTGACATTTCCCTGACCTTGAAAAAATTTCAGATTTCCCTGACTTTTCAAGTCCGCTGGCAACCCTGCTAATCAATGCAAGGAAGGCAGTCAGTGGGTTAGCTGACAAAATTACCAATGTGCTGTGTTTTTCATTTTTGTTTGGATATATGACCCGATATCTTAAAATCTGGAATTTTGTTTAAATTTTTTTTTTTCAAATCAGTGAAATTGGATTGACTCATCATTGCATGTACTACAAAATTAGGTGATTTATTACTGCTCTATGGTACATAAACTGTAAAACAACTGTAGTATGACCATTTATTGTTCCTATTTCTGTTTAAAATCTAAATTCAAGTTTGTTTTGGGTCCTAACTCCAACCTGTTTACACAGGACATAAATGTGACACTTCATTACTTCTAGGAGATACAAAGAGCAATTACTAGCTAAACACGAACCTTCCTTGGTTGTCCTTCAAGTTGAGATCTGGATTATGTTCCATCAGCTTCATGATGACCTTGCCATGACCTTGAAATGCTGCTGAATGTAAGGGTGTCCACAGTGTCCCTTTGTTAGCCAAGTTGACATCAGCACTAAAAATAACCACAGCTGAGATTTTATGACATGCACAAACTATGCAGTAACTAGAATGTGGTTTTTTAAACATTCCCCTAATGTCAAACTGTACAACTTAACCCTTTTCTCCAGAAATAAAACTTTTATGGCATGGGTGCACAATGTAGATCCAGATCAGCCAGCACCTTTCATGCCATCTAATCAGGATCTATACTGTTCACTTTTTGATTTATTTGATAATTTCTGAGCAAGTAGCTAACAGTGTATATCCTGATCAGATGGTAGATGTGCCAGCAGATCTGGATCTACACTGTTGGCACTTGTGACAAAACCCTATGTGCCATCTGATAAGGACCTGCACTGCTGGCACATATAACAAAACCTTCTGTGTAATTTGATCAGGATCTAAACTGTTGGCACATGAGATAAAACCTGTACATTTATAAGGAGTAAAGGGATAGACATTTTGTCGCTTCAATCTGTAGGTTCAATAATGAGCAAATAATCTGAAGCACAGTCACCTAAAGAAAAGAATGATGTTAACAATATTAATTCTGTTACAAGAAATATGACTGGCCTAGGTGACCAGCTTCAACTGTATCCAAACATCATGTGTAAACTTTTTCAGGTGAATTAACACAGGAGTGACTAATTGAGCAGAACATAAAACATTACATATGGGTTTCTCAGGATGAAAACATCGCACCTTTGTGATTGAGGATGTAGAATTTGATGCCTTATCATTGAAACCTAACAAGTGGATAAATTACCCATGATTCAGCAGAAGCTCTACAATATCAGCATATCCCCAGAACGCAGCTACAGCCAGAGGGGTCATACCATCTCTTGATCTCTGGTTGATATCTGCCCCTTCCCGAATCAACTGCTCAACAGCCTGAAACAGTAACAAGTCATTTGTTTAAAAAAAAAAAAGTTAAAGTTTGATGAAGAAACTGCGAAGTTATAGCTTCGGGCTTCACACACTTAAAAAACCCAACTGTTTTCCATACCCAAATAAAACCATCAAATATCGATTCAATCCTTAAGTAGAGTCCTTATCCAGCTACCTTGGTAGCTTAATTGGTAGAGCTACGGCACAGTAAACAGGAGGTCAAAGGTTCACATGGTGATTAAAGCCTACACATTTTTCCCCTCCTGTTTCATTTGGTGGCCAGTGTAAATTGATTTACCCTTGGAGCTTTACTGGGCAAAACATGCTGACGATCATAACATGCATTGTGTAAACATTAAGTAGCTGATTTAGTGG
The DNA here is from genome assembly GCA_038501625.1 of Corbicula japonica. Lineage (NCBI taxonomy): Eukaryota > Metazoa > Mollusca > Bivalvia > Venerida > Cyrenidae > Corbicula > Corbicula japonica. The sequence goes on along the minus strand of JAZAYU010000575.1, from coordinate 27,557 downwards.
TCTGGTCTAGAACGGAGGAATGTAGCATTGTCCCTTTCAGTCAGCCTGGGTAGATCATCTGTTAGAGCAATGGCACAGTACACCAGAGGTCCGAGGTTTGAATCCTGGTCAAGGCCTACAAATTTTCTCCATCCTGTTTTAACATAACATGTTATCTGATTGCTAGGTGTACGATTAGCATAATCTTCATCCCATGATGGTTCTGCATCAAATTCGTAGGTAATTCAACCAGGATGATTCTGATAGCCGTGAGATAGTGCACTGCACAGAAAATAAATGCCAATACAGCAAATTTTGGGAATTTAAGTGGCTTCAAAACAGGATTTGAACACTGCATCACCTTGCGTTGTTGCTATTCAATTCAATTTCTAAGGACATCTGGTGAGAAATTAAACATCTACGATTTACTATTGAACACATTTTGACATGTTTGAGGAGGTTGCAACTTGCTCATTTCAATTCAGAGACTGGGCCTCACTGAGGCCTAGAAATGAGATTTTTACTACACCTGTATGGAATGTCACAAAATCTGAACTCGAAAAGTTAAAAATTAATTTAATCGGAATTTATTTAAGGGATTTTTACCAGCAGGTCGCCGTTGGCAGCGGCTGTAGCAACGGACATGGACGCTGCCATTTTCGGGTTGTTGTTGTTACTTGGGAAGTCTTTAACCTTGTACAACCGAGACATTCCGTGACTTTTTATAGATAGATAGATTTATTGTTGCATAACAATATCATATTTACATATACAATCAATTTTGTTAAGAGTCAAATATTGCACTGTTTAAGCACACTTATAAAAACCAACACATTTAAGCCATCACAGACAGTACCTAATTATCATTCCAGTCCTATCATTTAGCTTCTCAGGATAATGAAATTTGTATGAATTGTTATGCAAGGGATGGCCCATAAAGTCGTTAGACTTATTTCCAATGGGGTCCTTTTACAAAATTACAAAAAAACTTGGGCAAGGGACAAGGTCGAGAATGGCGGAACATACAAATAAAATAACTAAAAGAAGCATTAAAGATAGGACTGCACTGATAATACTATGTAACATCCTTGCTCTAAAAGAACTCTTACGTCTTAAAAATACCTGTTACTGATGTGCCTATTATAAAAGCTCAGGAAATATCTTTTAACCTCCATTTTAAATTTTTGATACCTTTTTGGGGATTTTATAACTTCCGGAAGATTATTCCAAGCGTTAATACTATTAAAGTAAAAAGTTGATGCTGAAGCAGAGTTTACCAAAGGTAAACAAAAGTTGAAGGCACATTTTCTGGTCTTATATGAATGCAGATCAGTGACCTTGTAAAAATTCTCATACATATAAGATGGACATTTTCCATGTACAATCTTGTGAACATGGCTTAGACTCAGTTGCTTTACTCTATCTTCTATTCTGAGAATACCTAAAGTTTTAAAATCTGAGTTTAAAAGAGATGTTCTTGGTGAATAGTTTAGAATAAATCTAACCACTTTGTTCTGTGTAATTTGGAGCCTATGTCTAAGTTTCTTATTAATACCACTGTAACATGCTGAACAGGCATAATCAAACTGACATTGACATTTCGATTATCCATTTTTCTTTCTATCGTTTAGTGCACATGATGATGAACACATTATATTGAAAATGAGGAATTAAACATTATAAAATGCAAATATTTTTTTTTACAAATTCATTAGTTGAAGATCCGCTTTTAAACACTTCATTAAACGGTGCATTTAGTAAAAAAACAAATATTTTAGAACAGGTCAAGTTGAATCTTGATTTGAGAAATAATAACATTAAATATACGATCGAGTTGTTTTTATAAAATATTTTCTATAATCAGTTGAATTGAACAGTTGTTTTAAACAATATATTTACATATTTTTTACATATATGAAAAATAAAATATATTCACGCAAGTTGATCTTTTTAAATAACAACGACAACATAGTATGTGCCCTTCATGGTGATCCGTAGAGTACGTTATCGATAACTTGACAGTCACGTGACGAACAAATAATATTGCAATATATAGTTCATCAACGTTGTACAAATTTTGATGATCGCATTGTTTTCTTGACAAGTACCGATCACTGGAAAAAATCTATAATCTACCATATCTACCATAAGGTCACTTTTGTGTATATACCGAACAAAAATGAAAACTTAACAGTTTTTAAATAAAAAAAAATGTTAAGTGATGCTGTATTTTATCTTTCATTTAGTGTGTGACATTTGCTCTTATCTGGACATTTGATAAAGCTGGAATATTGTGTTATTTTTTCTCAGAGGTCAGGCTTATCTCCTCTTTTCTAAATAATGATAAAATCGATAATTTTTAACATGATATGACAAACATATTATTTGACTATCAAATTAGGAAGTAAATGGCATGAACAGAAGGAAAAACAAAATCTTTAAAGCCCACTGATGAAAAGAAATAAGATACAGTTACTTAAATGTCCGGGTTTTTTTGAAAATTATCTCCCTTTTAATTAAGCACACAACAAAATCCAACGCTAAATTGTCAGCAACTACGTATTTTTTCTTCTTTCTTGTTTTAAACTAAAGGATACTGAACCGGCAACTTTCAAGATAAACATATTGGTGATTTAAATTCCTCCATAAATAAGCATTCACTGACCTCATTAACGTAATAGGAGTTTTACGTGTTACTTTTATCAAGTTTCCATTTTGGCTCAGTATATTAACAGACTATCACGAGACTGTTTACTAAATCGTATGCTGGAACTTCGATGTCAACTGATATTTTTCGAAATGCACACATTGAATACTGCGGTATCATTTTATTTTTCGCGGGTTTTTATTTTCGCGTATTTTGCTCTGGGGCAGTTGCTAGAATTTAAAGCCCGGGGAAATTAAAATGGGTAATAATCTGTCTTAATAGAACAATACACGCGTGAATAAGTGATTTTCCATTTTTCGCGAAAAATTGTCCCCCGCGAAATTTAATAAAATTTGTTCATATTAATGACTTATAAGAACATATAATTACAAAATTTAGTAGAGATCGCAAAGAAATGATCGGCAACAAATGAAATCAACAAATTTGAAAAGTAATCTCTTTAGCATGTAGAAGAATAGTTGGCCTTATTTCGTGCCAAAAAACAACCATTGCATATATCAATCACATCACAGTATAAAAGCAATGTGTATCTTTAGTCCAAAATAATAATTACACAATCCACGTCACAAATCGGATATTTTTTCAATAAATATTTTTAACATACTAATTTGCTTACATATTTTTAATAAAAGAAAGTAAAAAATATGCACGAATAAATGTAGAATTTTGATAAATAGACAATGTTGCATGGGCTTTCACATAATCTGTCTTTCAGTTCGCACCCTCCCGTTGATATTTTATGGCATACTTAACTTCAAAATACATGCAGGGCTAAAATTGATTTTACCAGTAATAAACTGCACTAACGTTATAACGACCGCATACATAAAACAGCAAGTAAATACTCACCCGTGGTTTACTTACATTTTAGTTAATTCAGTTAAACGACCCAACGTTTCAAGATGAAGAAATCGGAAAACAATAATTATTTAACTTCCAATCGAAATTATGGAAATAAATTTTCATCGAAAAACAAAACAAATTTAATTGTTAATATAAATTTCTGGAGCAATTGGAAATTACTGTTGCCGGTTTTTCTGGCTATTTTGTGTTACTTGAATGGATTACACGGGGATTTAGTGCACGATGATATTTTTGCGATTAAGAAAAATCCGGATGTGCACGGGAAAACAGATTTATTGTCCTTGTTCAGGAATGATTTCTGGGGTAAACCAATGCACGTGAACACGAGCCACAAATCTTACAGACCACTAACAGTGCTAACATTTAGGTAAAGATTTATTAATACTTATAAATATTGATAATAACTACTTATAATTATGTTTTACTTCATTTCTTCATTCTAGAGAGTTAAAAAAGGAGATATTTCCGTAAAACTACACCACTCAGTATCAAATCCTTTACTCTCGGACATATCTTGTCGTGCAATTACTTTTCATTTTTGTTTCAATATGTACAATATATTTCTTTGCGCTAGGGAGGTTGGGGGTGGGTGGTATATAGATCGCAAAAGCAAATAATTTTTCTGCAGTCAAATGATTTGCAAATTTTTCCAAATTACGCCTATCAAAAAACATCAGCAGCACTATCATTATCATCACCGACACCACCACCACTACCATCATCATCATCATCATCATCATCCCATCATCATCATTATCATTACCACCATCGTCATCATCGCAATCGTTGTGGTCATCGTCATTTCCGTTGTCATCGTAATCATCATAACTATTCAATACAACGATAATTAAATACACTAGTTTACACAAATGTCCGGAGTATTTTCGGGACATTATTTTAGTGAGTGATCTATTTCTTAAATAAATCACTATTGTGTTCTTCTATTTATTTGTTTAAGTGTCTAATTACACCAAATTAAATCATTACAAATTGGAAAAGGTTTCGAGCATGAAACCATGTGTCTGAATGCATTATATTTTTCATCAATGGTTTTGTTGTCTTTTCCTTTAATGATGTATGCTTCGCAAACATCATCTCTATCACTACATAATTACATAATGTTATATACGCATTTTGCTGAACTTATAAAAAATGTAATATGTTACCAAGGACAATAATCTAACCGGTGTTAAAAATTTAAATTAAAAGTCTAAATACGGGATGTGTGGTATTTCCTTGCCTTCGTAAGCATTTTATGTTAACTGTTGGGTTTTTTGTTGTTTTTTTTTTCTTTTAGATTGAATTACCAGCTTAATGGATTAGAACCGTTTGGCTACCATGTGGTTAACGTTGTACTACACGTGACGGTGACAGCGTTGTTTGTGTACACGTGTCGATCTATTCTGCACTTGACCGAGACAAATTCATTGATTGCTGGAATTCTGTTTGCTCCACATCCCGTACACACAGAAGCGGTAAGTTGTCACCTATTCCGTACACACAGAAACGGTAAGTTGTCACCTATTCCGTACACACAGAAGCGGTAAGTTGTCACCTATTCCGTACACACAGAAGCGGTAAGTTGTCAGCTATTCCGTACACACAGAAGCGGTAAGTTGTCACCTATTCCGTACACACAGAAGCGGTAAGTTGTCAGCTATTCCGTACACACAGAAGCGGTAAGTTGTCAGCTATTCCGTACACACAGAAGCGGTAAGTTGTCAGCTATTCCGTACACATGGCCCGTACACACGAAGGTGGCAAGTTTCATCCCATCCCATATACACAGATGCAGTAAAGTTGCTTCATGAAGCTATCCCGAAGACCCAGAGGCGGTAAGGGTAAGTTGCCCACATTCCGTACACACAGAGGAGGTAATTTTTTCCCCATCATTGCTTACAAATAGGGTAAGTTGCTCCATATCCCATACACACAGACTCTGAGGCGAAAAAGAAAACATAGACATTTTATTAATTTTGTAGTCAGTATATCTTGATATTCTTAGTTAATAATTTTATTTGTATCAATTTATTGTAAAAATGAAAATATGACATTCTAATATATGACAACCTGACGGTAAAAGCCACAAAACTAATTCTCAAAGACTCTTACAGCATTGCTTTTCACTTTGTATTTTCTACCGTTCCTTTTTACTTTTGCTGCATTTGTCAGCTTATAAACATGTATGATGAATCCTGCATTCTATGAAGGATCTCTAGGAAATACTTTGACTTCATCTAAAAGATGTCCGATTTTCCCGGAACATAGCTTATTTTTATTTAAACCACTGAGCCTTGAATGCAACATGAATCATACAGTACCAGTTATTACAAAAGTTGCTCAACCGCTCGATTCCATATATTAAGAGATATATTACTGTTATATCATTTAATTTCGCGGGGATCATATTTCGAGCAAATGACATAAGTGATGTTTTCGCGAGGTCTTCAATTCGCGCGCTTGTCTTATTCTAACAAGACTAGATATTCAATGGTTTAATTTCGCTAGGGTTTCGTTTCGCGCACTTACCTTAGCGCGAAATACACGAAAATTGAACCACCGCGAAATACAATGCCGGCTACCACAGTATGCAAAAATAAATAATATTCTAATGCGGATCTTGGAAGATCACAGTGCGTATAGGTCCCGTAAAGAAAAGTCATAATTTATCAAATCTACCATTCAGTAGGAGATTTTAAATTTGCATTTCCCAAATGAGGACACGCTGAGCTCACGAAAAGATTATATAGGATTTCAGTTCAGGTATATTGGTGTTTTGACAACAAACTTGTATACCGTGTCCCACACATGAGTTGATGCTAAAAGAACTGTAGTAATCTGGGTGTTATTTGATATGAAAAGGAATCACTTTATCTGACTAAACTCATAATTTATGAATTGATGCTGAATAGCATAATCAATGAGCAAAAACGGAGAGATTGTATCGTTTCAATATGTTACAAATGTATAGACCCAGTAATAGTTTTTTTTTATATCTTACTCTTGGGTGTGTAATTCTAGCCGAAGAGAGTGCAAGAAACTCCGATTTCTCCGTATTAAGTAAAAGTTATCTGGTAGTCCGTGTTACTTGAAGTCAATACTTTTGACAATGACTCATTGTATATAGTGGACAGCTCCTGTATACATGTATAAATAGTATTTTGTTTATGGTTCAATGGGCCACCCAACTAAGATTTAATGCAAAATTATCTATCCGATTCCTTATGAAGGTGACTCCACCGGTCATGTGCCCAACCACTATCTGACCAAGGAAAGTTACTACTCTTTCAAGTTGAACCGTCAATATTAAAAAACTGCGATTCTATCTAGCTTTCCTACGATTTTACTCGGGCTGTTATGGTGGCTGATTTATGCTATTTCGTTTTCTCGTTATTTCGCCGCGAAATAACGCCAAGCGAAAAGACGAAATAACGAAAAAAAGCAACGCGAAAAGACGAAATAACGAAAGAACGCCACCCGAAATAACGAAAAAAACGCTAATTTTGCGCGAAATAACGAAAAGTCGCCGTGCGAAAAAAAACCCGCCAATTTAACTGTACAAAATAGCGTTCTTTCTAGCTTTGCCTGGCGTTTTTACGTTCTTTCGCTTGGCGTCTTTTCGTTATTTCGCTTGGCGTCTTTTCGCTCGGCGTTATTTCGTTATTTCGCCTGGCGTTTTTTCGTTGTTTCGCGTGGCGTTTTGTCATTATTCCACGCGTGGCGTTATTTCGTTATTTCGCGTGGCGTCTTTTCGTTATTTCGCCTGGCGTCTTGTCGTTATTTCGCTTGGCGTCTTTTCGTTATTTCGCTTGGCGTTTTTTCGTTATTTCGTCTTTTCGCGTGGCGTTTTTTCGTTATTTCGTCTTTTCGCGTGACGTCTTTTCGTTATTTCGCTTGGCGTTTTTTCGTTATTTCGTATTTTCGCGTGGCGTTTTTTCGTTATTTCGTCTTTTCGCGTGGCGTCTTTTCGTTATTTCGTCTTTTCGCGTGGCGTTTTTTCGTTATTTCGTCTTTTCGCTTGGCGTTATTTCGCGGCGAAATAACGAAAAAAACTATATGGCATAAATCAGCCACCATAGGCTGTGGAACTTCCGGTAATAATAATCCCTAATTTGCTTTGGTCCCACATAGAGAAATTTAATTACCAAAAGCCTTTGAAATAGACTCGCCCAATCGGTGAAAATGTATGGCTCTCGAACTGCACTTTCACTAAAATAAAAGAATGCGGTTCTATCCGGGTTTGCCGTGATTTTTCCCGGACGATGAATATTCCCGTATTGATAATTTCTCCTGTAAACTTAAGCGTATTTTGTATTGCAGGTGACTGGACTTGTCGGACGTGCAGAGGTGCTCGCAGCTACTTTCTTCCTTCTCTCATTTATCTCATATTCCAAGTTAGTACATACTTTTTTTTATCTATTTATTCAATAAACAATAAACATAATTATATATATAAAGCATTGTGACATGTCCTGGAAATTGCTACCAAGGTTTAATTGCTCAGTTTACAATTAACCGTACACTAAATTAAAATTCTTTTGTTCGTGAAGATAACGCATAAGGTCCCGGATGATTATTGAAGATTTATTACTCATACAAGTTTATAATCGCAAACGCCTTTAGAAACCATTGACAATTATTTAGAAAATACATTAAATCTGACTTCACCTGATTAATTGGTAGCAATATCCGGTGTAGGTTATACAAAATAAAATGCATTACATTTACAACATAATCACGTATTTTCTTAAAATCTTTCGTGCCTTTTTATGAGGAAACACGTTTATATCTGTATGAATGTCAACATTCTAATCTGTTTGATTTCTTTACAACATGTATTGCATTTTTCAGAAGCATATCGCACATCCCCTGGAGGACGACATACTTCCTGTTCAGCCTTGCTTTGAGCACAGCCGCCATGTTGAGCAAGGAAACGGGCGTTACCGTACTCGGCGTCTGTCTTGTTTTTGACCTGATCACTACATACCGTTTAGAAAGGTGAAAACTAAAGTTGCACATTCTAAATTTTAAAAGTCATAGAAATGTTGCAACACTATAAACACAGCAACAACCTTTTTTGCCTGGTCTAGCACTTCCACATTGCCGACATCATAATCTTTTCATTCCAGAAACGACATGTGGAGGCTGTTGAAAAACCGATCGTTTGTAACCAGAACGCTAGCAACGATGTCCTTTGTAAGTGAACAACATCTTGTTGATATAATGCAATTTGCTAAGTGAAAACGCAAGATCGTTTCAACGAAATAGTTCTTTAGTTTGCGGCTTACCTTTAGTTCTTAGAAAATAAGAAGTGTTCAGTTTTTCAATGGTAACATGTCAATTGATTCGTATATTTTCTTCATTCATAATTATGAGAACCGCCTTAGAATTTCATACAAGACTTGGATCGTACAGATCACGGCCAGCTTTATCGATTGTCGTTGTTAACTGCCACTTTCCTGTTACAGACATTGGTGTTATTGTTGTTCCGAATATGGATGATATTTGGTACCTTGCCGAAATTTACCCCTGCGGATAATCCCGCCTCATTCAGTGACTCCCTCCTAACCAGGTAACATATTTTTCTATACCCCGTCCTTTGCGGTAGATACCCCGCCCCGTACTGTGATTGCCTTCTAGCCAGTCATAGCACAGTAATTTGCAGCAGAAATCCCGCCTCGTGCTGTACAGCTTCCTAACATGGTAACATCATTGAAACTTGTACAATTCAGTAAAATAGCGTCTTAAACACTACAGTGTCTTCAAAACATTTATCATTGTGCTTCAGGAACACTGCTTAGTTCTAAATTGGAACAGTTTGCTGTGTTTTCAGGGAAGTTATTGAGTTTGCATTCGTTGAGACGAGTTGAATACGGAATGTATAAAACGGACATTCACTTATCGTCGTGTATGTATTGTTGAACAAAGGTGGTCTTGATCATATCTTAAGCGGAATTGATACAAGCTATGAATATACTTAAATGAGTTACCCTTTGATGTTTTATTAAGTAGAAATATATCATTGATATCAAACCGCATAGAAACACTTTAACTGGATTAATTGTGGGAACTGTAAACGAATAGTCAATAGATAGCTCTTGAACAGTTATACTTGATTTACCTAATGATGAAATAAACAAATGCAAATTTCATCAAGCTTAAAATCTAAATGCCTGTTAAACGACAATCTATAACTAATCTTAGGCATGCTGTTCAAAAGTGACAGAACTGAGTTTTAAAGACAGCGTTTATTATCATTAAAACAATCGGATATCCTTTATTCTCCAAAAAGTGACCAAATAAAATTTTCCCAGACCCCCCTTCCACCCCCACCCCCACCCCATCCTCCCCCCCCCCCCCCGAGTTGCCATGGTGATTTGGCCGCTTTGACTATGGTCCTGCATTATTCTTATTTTATTTTGGACCATTTAAACAAAGCTATTTATGTAAATTTACAACTTGAATTGTACTAGGTGGGACATAAAGAATAATGAAATATAAAAAATCTCTTTTTAGAAGCATACTGCTTTCAGAGACCTGGGATATTTTGCATGATAAAAAGCGACAGACAGTTTTAATGTATTTTTTGTCAGTGTACGTGTGTTTTGATTTTTATCTGGCTTTTTCACAGCCTTTTTGACAGGTCAAATACGCAGTATCTTGTTATACTTATTTATGTGAGATAACGACCTCAAAGGGAATAAAATAACTTAAAAGTGACAGTAAATGATTGTGTTAATATGTCGTTTAGGTTTAAACTTAACCAACAATACTAATTTTCATAGTTTTTATCAATCTGTTGATTTAGAGTTTTGTTTAAAGACGTAGTAGGTCCGTCTGCAAAAAGATAAAACAACACTATTAATCTTTTTGATTATGAACTAGAGTGACTAAAACCACTTTGACTGAATTACATCGCTAGGAAGCGAGTCAAGAACAGATTAAAACAATTCGAAACTGGAGAGTTAAATAATGTCATCTACACTTTAAAAAATTGACCAGCGACCGTTGGCTCAGCGACACCATGGGTGTGTTCGATTTCTCAAACATACGTCTTACATATTTATTTTAACTTTATTTTAACTCTTCTGACCCTGAGATTTCGATAATAAACTTAAATAATTTGTAATTTAGCATACTATGTCTATTTTAACAGATTTATTTGTGATTTAAATTTTAACATTTTTACCATATATACATGTACCTTTAAACATTGATTGATTGATTGATTGATTGATTGATTGATTGATTGATTGATTGATTGATTGATTGATTGATTGATTGATTGATTGATTGATTGAACAATCACTAGATCACTACGCACAATTTACAGTTTATTGAATACATTATTCGTATTTGCATATATTTCAAATGAGTAATCTGGACGGAATGTATCATATTAAAAACTAATTTCAAGTATTCAAAAAGTCATTGTACTGTTATGGAGAAAAATGCTCATCACATTGAATTTCGCTCATACGAAAAATATATTAATAAACTGTTGAACTTCGTTTGAGCAGAACGTACGAAATCTGTCTTTGTTCAAGACTCTTCGTGTCTTGTCTACCTTTCATCCCACTCATCCTTTTGCAGACTTTTACATGGTCCGCGCGTGTGATGAATTGCAGATTTTTCCGTGGTCTGCCCGTGTCATGACTTGCAGACTTTTCCATTGTGCGCACGTTACATGCCTCGCAGACCTTTCCGTGTTCCCCTCGTGTCATCACATGCTGATCTTTTCGTTGTACACTTGTGTCATGCCTTGCATACTTTTCTATGACCAGCTCGAGTCGTGCCTTGCTGATCTTTTCTTTGTCCGATCTTGTCATGGATGCAGACATTTCCATAGTCCGCTTGTCTTGACACTCAGACCTTTTTGTGGTCCGCTCTAGTCATGACTTACAGACCTTTCCGTTGTCCGCTCTTGTCATGATTTGCAGACCTTCCCGTTTTTCGCTTGTGTCGTGCCTTGAAGATCTGTCTATTGTCCGATCGTGTCATTGCTTGCAGACTTATTCGCGGTCCACTTATGTCATGCCTCGCAGATCTTTCCATGGTCCGCTCGTTTCATGGCTTGAAGACGTTTCTGTGGTCCTCTTGTCATCTCTTTAACAAGTATCATAAGGGCTTAGATATGTGATCACTGGTGTTGTTCATTTTGAACAAAATGCACTTGTCAAAGTTCTGAAATACACGCTTACGTTCTTTAAAAAGCTCAAAAATAACTTGTCACGTGCGTCTTGAACGTTATTGAATTTTTGAACGCGTAAGAACATTTAAATGAAAAGAGATAAATGGCATTGGAGTACAAATATTATCTATTTATCAATATTCTTAAACGGTTTATTGAGCGGAAGAGAAATAAGAAAGATTTCAACTTCGACAATGATTTTGAGCCTAAAATTGTTGGCTTCTGCACGTCGTTTGTATAGTAGGGAACATTGTTTATGTGGAGTGTTGTTGTTGTTGTTGTTGTTTTCAAAATCATTCAAGGGGTTGCTAAGATGTGGAGGCTTCCGCTGGATTTCTTTACACTAGTAAGATCGCGGAGAGATATCATAGATCCTTTAAGTTGGAAAACAACTACAAAGTTACCCACAGGACATTCTGTTATTTGCAGTTTAAAATTCATTTTAAAATATGAAATAAACAAAAATAGCACGGAAGCTCAATTATACCATAATATCCTCTTTCCGACTTACTCAGTTTAACCACAATATTTATTTTGGTAACGGTGCAATTTAAATTTGTGGTTACCAAAAGTTTTTTAATTTCAGTTTGAAATCAATCAGTTCAGTGTTTTCTCCTCACGGGTAGTACTCACTAGGCTTGATTCATTAATCTGAACTTTACGACAGAGAATTTAAATACTTTTTAATGACTTTTTGAACTTTTTTAAATTTCAAGTTTCTGTTATAATTGATGAGTTATTTAAAATATATTTACGGATGGAAAGCAAACAGAGGGGGGACATTGTAATGAGTAATTGATACACATGGTTAGGGCAATAAACTGTCAGCAGGTGGTTTATGTGCTCGTTGTTGAATTTAATATTTAAGTTAACTGGTCATTGGATTGTTTACCTATCTTAAACACTGTAGTAACAGTACATTTTGTGGACATCTATTTTCGCGCATAAAACATAAATAACATTTTTTTCCCTTTTGCGGAGGCATAAATTCGCGAAGTTGTATTGTTCAATAAAGTAATATTGGATATTCAATGGTTTGATTTCACTAGGTTTTGATTTCGCGCATTTTCTCTCCCTCGAAAATTACCCCGAACCCTCACCCCCATTATGACACCAAAGTACGCTATCAAACACTATACTCAAGAGAAGTCATGACTCAGAAGCTTGTGTATCGATCTCTAAGCTTTTGGCCGCGAGTTCGATTCTTATTTTGACCATATCTGTAGCCCTTACATATTTTTAATAAGCCGCCATAAAATATTTTTTGATATGACTTGTTTCCAGTATGTGTTATTATGAGTAAGTAATATATAACATCACACTCCTGCAATAGTCATTGCAGTTCCCTATGTAGAAGTGCGGGTCGTTGTATTTCGTAAAATCTTGACAGAAGTGTTAATATTTCTAATTTATTCAGTTTTCTTGTGCCATAAGCTACTTAATTTTATTTCTTAAATGTTTGCGGACATAAGACTTTGTGTGGATGCTTTACTTGTCAGCTTAATTTCAATACAATCTAATTTTCAGATTGCGTTGGGACAACCTCTATCATAAAGATTAAAGACAACATTTTTTTGCCTAAAGCATTTATTTATCGTACCTGACAGAAATTGCAAAACACTATAAACCGCATTGTTCTTCTTAGAAAACTGCGACGACTTTGTACAGAAATTTGTTCAATTCGATTATCTGAACGATTTAATAAGAATAGACTGTTCTTAGTGCTGTTTTCAGGACACTTTCGTGACCAGAATTGATACGTACTTTCTGTCTTTCACAGAATGCTGACATACGGATACCTGTGGTCTTATAACGTGTGGTTGTTACTGGCTCCGACCACGCTGTGTTATGACTGGCAGCATGGAAGTATACCATTGGTGGAAAGTGTAACTGATCCTCGTAACCTAGCAACGCTGGTTACTCTGTCTGCGATCATCTGCATTATTGCCAAAGGAATTCACTCTCTCAGAACTGTAAGTTTGACATATCAAATCTAGTCTGGTTTCCCGACTTTCTATAATAGAAGAAATCAAGGGCAGATAATCCAGACTATCATAACAATCAAGGAGCAGATAATCCAGACTAACATAACGATACAGGGGCAGATAATCCAGATTAACATAGCAATCAAGGGCTGATAATCCAGACTAACATAGCAATTAAGGGGCAGATAATCCAGACTAGCATAATAATCGGGGCAGATTATTCAGACAAACTTAGCAATCAAGGGACAGGTTTACCTGACTATAACATAGCAATCAGGGGGCAGATATTTCAGACTGACATCAAATCCTACTAGAGCCAGCTAGTGTCAATGTATATTTACGGTTCCACAGAAATGAAGTCGAAGTGAAAACTACTGCAATATTTCGAAGAAAAATATGCACGTAGTCCTTTTCAGTTACACAAGTTGATCAATGATAACATATAACGAAGAAATTGTGGGGTGGGGGCAGAAATGTCCTTTAACGGCATTTGTGTTCTTTATTTACTTATAATCGGAGGATACCTCTTTTTCCGATTTTGTTGATAGACCTTTCCACGAATTCCAATCCGCCAAGGAATATATAGAATAAAGCCCAAACAGATTTTATAAATTGAGAATCGTGAATTTATGAACTCCAGAAAATGCCGTTTTACAATAACCCAAGAAATTTGCACATCTTTATATTATGTTTATTATTATAATTTTGTTTTATGTGCCCAGGGGTGACCCTATTGGTGATACAAGTATATTAGGTGTGTTAAAATATTTTGTAATTCTGTTGTTGTTGTGGGTTGGGTTTTTTTTGCGAAAAAATGACACGAGACTGAAAAAATGAGTAAAGAAGTGATCCAGTTGTCTTCCCTTTTTAAGAATTTGCGCTAGTGTTCGTAACGTAGTTAATTGTACCTACATACATTTGATTATGTTTGTAGAAATACAGTGGAGGGTTGTATGGACAGCAGCTGTGTATTGGTGTCGCATTGACCGTATTACCGTTCCTTCCGGCGTCCAACCTGTTCTTACGAGTCGGATTCGTACTCGCAGAACGTGTGCTGTACATACCCAGGTAGCGTCTTAATTGAGGCCTGTTGGGTTTAAATAAAAAGTTAACTTGATTCTCTTTACATTTACGTTTAATTTTGATATTGACTTTAAAAATCGATAGCTGTAAAATAAAAACAATGACTGCCTGAAATAATGGTGGTATTTAGCAAAATCCTAACAAATTAGTATTTTAAGGTGCTTGGCTACGTTTGAGGAAAACAATATTAAGTGTTTTCAAATACTAAAATTTATCATTTAAACTGTAGAAGACATATTCAATGTGATGGCGAAATTCCCTCCTGTTCAGTTTTGATAGGTAGTACATAGTAGTAGAATTGAATTTAAACAACACCAAGACAATGATGTTTCCCGCCCTGAACTGTGAATATGCATTTTTTTTAACTGATGCTGTGTATACATATTTTTCAAATTTCTTTTTTCGTTTTTTCGTTCAAGTTTGGGATTTAGTCTATTGGTATCAATCGGAGTTTGTCAAGTGATCGACAGATGGCGCCACAGAAGAATCCTTATTGTTTCCGCCGTTATGTTGACATCACTGATGCTTGCTGGGAAAACATGGCGACAGAACACAGTATGGCAGACGCGGGAATCTTTGTTCCGGTAAGAACACGTGTGCATTTGAATTAAATCCGCTATTGTTGTTTGTGTTTTTTTTCATGTTATTCTTAATTACCCAAAAGAAATAATTCCCACTTAATGGCGTCATCAACACAATAGATAAGTATTTGATATAGAATACCAAAAAGTAATTTCTCAAAGTTTGGTTAAAAGAATTTTAAACAAGAGATATGTTGATCTGTGATTTTGATTTCGATATCAAAACTGCGGATATTTACACATTTTACAAAAATTATCATAGATCAAAGTTTGATTTCAAGTACTCTTATATTGAGATGAGGATATTCGCAGTTCTCTTCAAATCATTGCCCTTTAGTTTAAATTCCGCTTCGTGATATTAAAACGTGCAAACAACCCTGAAAACCGTTCAAACAGATACCTAATACTAAGACCATTGTATCACTACCATCATGATCGATGTATACATGTTTTTTATTAAATAATGCAAATTCTCTGATTTCCTACAAAATGGTATGAAGTGGTCAATAATTATATTAAAAGTCACGATAGACACACCACCCTTGAAAATAACATCTAACCAAACAGAAACCTTTTTCATATCTTCTATAAAACTGAAATATAATTACAAGACAAACATAATATGACGAGAACGGCTTTGATCAAGACCTTCTAAGTGTTATCCTTAACTTTTTTATGAAAACAAAATCGAGTTTAGTGACCATGGGAGTTCGGTCCTATAAGAAGTTCAGTTTGTATTTTCGCTTGTTTCAACAAGCTCTTATCAAAAAGAGGAACAAAATATGGAGTAACATCCAACATTTGGTAGATTTGTGTGCCTGTCAACTCTAAACAGTTTGTGTACAAACTTATATTAGGATTATCCCCCCCCCCCTTTTGAGTGGTTGTCTCATTTGGCTCATTAGATAGCGTAATAAGCATTGCATGGCTAGGCGCTGTCGCCGTACGGGTTCGCTCCCCAGCAGGGACTATATCATTTGTAACAGTCTGACAGTATATGTTTATGTTCCACCAGGTCAGGTATCAACGCCGTTCCCCACAATGCTAAGGTCCACTATAACTACGGGAACTTGTTGAAGGACAGGCGAGAGTACGAGCGAGCCACAGAACACTACAGAGAGGCCTTACGGTATAACGTCACCTTAATGCAAAACAGTATAATTATGTTACCATTGAAATAAGACTTATATCCTTGTTGCACCAAGGAACATAGTTTTATGTATAAAGGTGACTATAATTTTATTTTTTCGGCGTTATTCGGCGTAAGCTGTCTAAGCTCACTTTTGACCCAGTTTTTCGACCAACGAAATGTTGTAAATAATACTCGTATTCTATTATTATGCAGCGGGAAAATGAAATAAACTATTTCGATTGGTAGCTTTTTACAACAGAGAGGCATCTAGCAGGGTGGAGAGGTATCTAGCGGGATTTTTATTATTATGCAGCGGGAAAATCAAATAGATTGTTTCGATTGGTTTTTAGTGGGTGTAGTTTACGATTACCGTAACGATTTTTATATTTTGTGTAAGTATTTACCTGGCACTACATGTTCGAGCATTTTCGTTTTTAAAAGCGATAATTGTATTGGAGAAAAACATATTTACGATTTAAATAACCTGTTAAGTCAATATTGATGACTTAAATACAATTTTTCGGCGTTAGCTGTCTAAACTCACTTTTGACCTAGTTTTTCGACCAATGAAATATTGTAAATAATACTCGTATTCTCTTATTATGCAGAGGGAAAATGAAATAAACTATTTCGATTGGTAGCTATTTACACCAGAGAGGCATCTAGCAGGGTGGAGAGGTATCTAGTAGGATTTTTATGATTATGCAGCGGAAAAATCAAATAGATTAATTCGATTGGTTGTTAGTGGGTGTTGTATTGGAGGAAAAACATATTTACGATTTAAGTAACCAGTTAAGTCAATATTGATGGCTTAAATACAATATTATATGGAATATTCTTGGGTGTCAGGTAAACACTTGCATACAATACACAGAGTAAAATGAAAGAGAAGTGTAGATATTCCTAGTTCTTACTGGTTCCTTTCTAGTTCCTTTGATACTAATTGTTAATTTCAAGTACGAAATACCAGTTTATTGTATTGTAGTGGCTAACACTCTCGCCTCTCAAGCGGAGGCCCCGGGTTCAATACTCAGGACGGACACCTTTTTTAAAGTTAATATACGTAAAAGTTGGTAGATTTCGCTCTTGTAACAGGCTGTTATTATTTATATTTATTAAATTTCAAGGACATTTATTCATCTTGAATTCTCACTCTACACGAGGTATTTTATTGAAACTGAATATTTTGCTTCAGTATCTTTAATCGACTTGTTATCACTGTATGAAATTGTTGCAACAGCTTCAACATTTTTTTTGAAAGACACTTTCAATAAATTTATGAGTTGTCATGATTCGGTCGCTTAATCTCTAAGTCATACTGAGAAGGCAGTGAGGGTTCGTAGACAGCTATAACAAATAAAATAAAATAACTAAACTGTGTCTGCTTTGCCTCTCTGTATTTCTTTCTTTCTTATATACATGTATATATAAATCTTTTCCATCAACGCCGTTTATCTTTTTTAAAGATATTTCTTGTTATAGAATATTCTTGGGTGTCAGGTAAACATTTGTGTACAATACTATGTGTAAAACGAAAGAAAAGTGCATATATTTCTAGTTCTTACTGATTCCTTTCTAGTTCCTTTGATACTGATTGTTAATTTCAAGTGGAAAAGTCACGTTCTCTGTTGTAAAGTGGCTAACTCTCTCGCCTCGCAAGCGGAGGCCCCGGGTTCAATATTCAGGAGGGACACATTTTTTAAAAAGTAATTTACGTGAAAGTTGGAAGATTTCGCTCTTGCAACTAGCTGTTATTATTTATATTTATTACACTTCAAGGACATTTATTCATCTTGAGTTCTAACTCTACAAGAGGTATTTTATTGAAACTGAATAAATGTAGATCAAGACTTAATGTAAGGCTTTGCTTCTGGTTTAAACCCCTGTGGCAATTCGATTTGCAATTGACCGTTCCAAGGCGGTAACCCCTTGGGTTCTCATTTTTGTTAATTCTTTGTGGTGTCCTTTTTGAAACTGATTATTTTATAAACCATGCTCTCTTCCTCTTCTTGATTGTGTGGGGAGGCTGTTTTTTCTGCATGTGGCAATTCCTGATATGCATATTTCACCTTTATTTAATATTTAACCGACTTGTTATCACCGTATGAAATTGTTGCAACAGCTTCAACATTTTTTTTGAAAGACATTTTCAATAAATTTATGAGTTGTCATGATTCGGTCGCTTAATGTCTAGGTCAAACTAAGAAGGCAAGGAGGGTTCTTCAACAGCTATAACAAGTAAAATAAAATAACAAAACTGTGTCTGCTTCGCCTCTTTATATTTCTTTCTTTCTTATATACATGTATATAAAAATCTTTTCCATCAACGCCGTTTATCTTTTTTAAAGATATTTCTTGTTTATATTATTAATACTAGATTGTTTGATGTTCAGAATGATGCTTCTGACCCGTCCGTGATCTTAGTCACATGTAGGCATTTTAGATAAGATATTCCATAGGAAACATCCAATAGTCTTCTGTGTATCAACAAAACTTTAAAATCGAGTTGTTTTTTGTTTTTTCGGCGTTATTCGGCGTTAGCTGTCTAAGCTCACTTTTGACCCAGTTTTTCGACCAATGAAATGTTGTAAATAATACTCGTATTCTATTATTATGCAGCGGGAAAATGAAATAAATTATTTCGATTGGTAGCTATATACACCAGAGAGGCATCTAGCAGGGTGGAGAGGTATCTAGTGGGATTTTTATTAATATGCAGCGGGAAAATCAAATATATTATTTCGATTGGTTGTCAGTAGGTGTTGTTTATGATACCGTAACGATTTTTATATTTTGTGTAAGTATTTACCTGACACTTACATGTTCGAGCATTTTCGTTTTTTAAAAGCGATAATTGTATTGGAGAAAAACATATTTACGATTTAAATAACCTGTTAAGTCAATATTGATGGCTTACATACAATTTTATATGGACTATTCTTGTGTGTCAGGTAAACACTTGCGTACAATACTACGTGTAAAACGAAAGAGAAGTGCAGATATTTCTAGTTCTTACTGGTTCCATTCTAGTTCCTTTGATACTGATTGTTAATTTCAAATCCGAAAGTCAAGTTCTCTGTAGTGTAGTGGCTAACTCTCTCGCCTCGCAAGCGGGGGCCCCGGGTTCAATACTCTGGAGGACGCTTTTTTAAAAGTTATTTTACGTAAAAGTTGGTAGATTTCGCTCTTGTTACTAGCTGTTATTATTTATATTTAAATTTTAAGGACATATTGAGTTCTTACGGAATTCCGTTGGGGCCATCGTTGTTTCGCACTTTCGACATCTTGGGCGAGAACACGAAAACGCGAAAACACGATGCGAGATCGCGAAACAACGATGCGATGTTGCGAAAGTACGATGCGAGGTCGCGAAAGTACGATGCGAGAACGCGATATTAATATCGCGCTCTCGCATCGTACTTTCGCAACCTCGCATCGTTGTTTCGCGTTCTCGCATCGTGTTTTCGCGTTTTCGTGGTCTCGCCCTCAGGACAGCGAGACCACGAAAACGCGAAAACACGATGCGAGATCGCGAAAGTACGATGCGAGAATATTAATATCGCGTTCTCGCATCGTACTTTCGCAATCTCGCATCGTTGTTTCGCGATCTCGCATCGTGTTTTCGCGTTTTCGTGTTCTCGCTCTTGAAGTCGATAGGGCGAAACAACGATGGCCTCAACGGAACACCGTAAGTTCTAACTCTACAAGAGGTAGTTTATTGAAACTGAATATTTAATGTAAGACATTGCTTTTTGAATCGACTTATTATCACCGTATGAAGAGGTAGTTTATTGAAACTGAATATTTAATGTAAGACATTGCTTCTTTAATCGACTTATTATCACCGTATGAAATTGTTGCAACAGCTTCAACATTTTTTAAAGACACTTTCAATGAATTTATGAGTTGTAATGATTTGGTTGCTTAATCTCTAGGTCATACTAAGAAGGCAGGGAGGGTTCGTCAACAGCTATAACAAGTAAAATAAAAGAACTAAACTGTGTCTGTTTCGCC
This sequence comes from Corbicula japonica, assembly GCA_038501625.1. Lineage (NCBI taxonomy): Eukaryota > Metazoa > Mollusca > Bivalvia > Venerida > Cyrenidae > Corbicula > Corbicula japonica. The sequence continues at coordinate 7,060 of JAZAYU010000575.1, read as the reverse complement.
TCTCTTTATTTCTTTCTTTCTTATATACATTTATTTTACATATTATTTCCATCAACGCCGTTTATCTTTTTTAAAGATATTTCTTGTTTCGGATCACGTCGCTTACAAACAAAAAATAACGGCTCGTAAATACCTGATATCTGTTGACAAACTTGTGTAACCTATCTTCTAGTTTGGACCCTGATTACGCGAGTGCGCACAACAACCTTGGGACTCTGCTGGAGGACAGATATGAAGCCGAGGTTCACTTCCGGGAGGCACTGCGGCTCCTTCCAACACACCAAGGGGCGCACATCAACCTTGGGAACCTCCTCTTGTACGTTCTTAAACTATTGCAACAACATTAATAGTAATAATAATAGTAATTATTAAATAGTAATAATAGTAATATTAATTATTAATATTAATATTAGTAAATACTCTTTAATAATAATAATAATAATAATAATAATAATAATAAAAGATTTAATAATATTTTATAAATTATTATTATTATTATTAAGAAGAAGAATCGATCAAGCATTATTGCACGGGGTAGCAGTAAACAGTAAAAAGCTTAATACATAAACAAATCAGCGATGCTTTTAAAATGATAAATGTATGCTTCATTATCAAGTTATAACTAATTTAAATACAAATATTCCACAGTTGCCATGGATTTTCCTAATATGAGTAGAAAGTTTGGAATGAGTATTGAACAGTTCAGAGTTCGGTTTAGAATTCCTCAGATGCAAGATTGACGGCGACCGTCTTTTTACGACGTCGCTTCTGTAATCATTCCAGCAAGCGGGGACTTAGGGATGAAGGTCTTGGACATCTTACACGGGCTGTGGAGATTGAGCCCAGAAACCCAGACGCTACCACATCCCTGGCCTGGAGTCTTATGGAGCTGGGTCAGCAGGTAGAGGCCGAGAAGTCTCTAAAGACCACACTCGAACTCTCCCCGGACTACTACGAGGCATATGTAAATTACGGAGCTCTGCTCAGCAAAACAGGTTGGCTGTTTTCATTATCATAAATGCTGGTAACAAGTTTCACATGGAGTTTATTGCTAACAAATATGTTTTTTCTTACGACAGTAACGACACTAGCAGTGACGACGCCGACAATTGTGGTTAATGTTGTGAGACTAATAAAAAACGATGACGATGTTGTCCTTTATCATCATCGTCGTCGAAGGTCATCAACATAATCAACAACAACATCTTTATAATCGTCACACGAAGATGTTTTAATGATGCCGACAGCTCCATCGGGTTGATCTTACTGTGGACGTTAGCTATTTTCATTACTTTATTTTCAGGGCGTTATGAGGAGTCGGCCTTGGTATACAAGAGAGCGTTTGAGTTGGACGGCTCTGCGAGCGTAACGTTAGTACAAGCGGCGCAACAATATCGGTTATTAGGGGACCTCCCAGAGGCCGAGATGCTGCTCAAACGGTGAGAATACAACACAGTCAACGAACTTATAAAGTCTCAAGTTAGGATTTGTATCAAGTGCATCAAACTGACCTCAAGCAATGGGTTGACAGTTTCTCAGTTGAACAAATGGCTTTAATTAATACAGTTACTCAAAGTATGAAGCAAACATAATTTTAAGGTTAGAAATTTACAAATGCTGGTTTAGAGTCATACATCTTCATGGTCGTGGCTCTTATTTTGTAGACTTCCGCAAATCATCTTTTCCTCTAGCATGTTTCTAGATAGTACTACACATTTCCATATCAAAAATGAAATATACATTCTTGTAAATTAGCAAACTTAATTTACTGAACCACTTACTATTAATATATCTGCATTTTATAGAGCCTTAGATATACGGCGAGACGTGAACACTTTGGAACAGTTGGCCGTGCTGTATTACAGTTCCGGACGGACTCGGGACTCGCTAGCGGTGTACGCCGACATAGAAAGACTCAATGACAACTCAACAGATACCATTGTCCGACATGTATGTAAAATAGGGTAACGAACAGTATCATTATCCGATGTCCGTACAACAATGCAACTTACACTGTTAATCTGCACTTATCATAATGCTGAATTATTGTTGGTTGTCAGGTCGAATTGTGTTCGACCTCATCCCCATCACCACCAAAACCAAACAAGAAAAAGAGATAATAAATATATTTGCTGATCACCTTGACTGACATTAGTGTGTGTGGGGGGGGGGGGGGGGGGGTGGGCGGGGGGGGGGGGGGCTGGTAGTAGAGTAACATACAACGGCTGATTCATCTAACAAATGTTCAGATATTTGGATGATTAAACATTAAAAATCAGTTGGATGTGACTGAAATCAAACTGACCTATACCTTATTATTAACGTTAATGTACGTACCTATTATGAAAGAAATATATCAAAAAAGCTAAAATAAGATGTTAATCAGAAACCTCTTATTTTTAGTAAAGTTGATACTTCCATAAAAATTAATGGATTATTTCAATACTATCACCACCAAAAATAACATTATAAAATACCTTATTTGCAATAAACATCCGTTACTCTTAATCAGATTTTAGATTTTTCAGTTTCATCTAACTGAATTATTAAGACTATACTTTTCAGGCGAAAATTGTCGCTGCTCAAGGAGATCTGGATCGGGCAGAGACGATGCTTCAGCGGGCACTGACCACTCATCCTAATGACTTTGACGTCATCAACACACTGGCTCTGGTACAGAGCAACCTGCACAAGCACGAACAGGTCCGCAAATCTTACAGTTACTCACTTACTATAAGATTCAGACTAGGACTAAAAGTTCGGGACTTGATCGCCGCGTGAGCCCTCTAGGACCACTCGACCAAGACATGTCACTTATGCATCCGACACTTTGCGCTATTTGATGTTGTATTGCAATCCAACGCGATAAATATTCTGTTTTTGAGCTAATGTTAATGTTTTTACTGGCTATTTTGAATAACTGCCTATCAGTGCCTTTTACATCAATTTAAGTCAATGAACGCATGATAACCTGTCCTTGTCTAGTTAAAAAGTTATTTAAAAATAACTCCTATGGAATACTGTGAAATCGCGTGGGTTTAATTTTCGTTAATTTCGCGCTCGGAATAATTCGCGTTTTTAAATCCTAGGCTAAATTATATAAGGCATTGATGTGTTTTATCAGTATAATACAACTACGCGAAAGTATCTCCACACGAAAATATAATTTTCTGCTTTTGTGCGAAATTTCGCCCCCCCCCCCCCCCACCCCTCACCCCGAAATTAAGTAATAACACAGTAATACCACAAGATTTTGGTCTCTGTTTTTCAGGCGGCCGAACTTCTGACTAAATGTATAGAGATAGCGGCGGGAACAGAGAGACACCATCTCCTGGAGAGTTTGTACTTCCACAGGGGAAACAATTATAAAGACGTCAAAAACTTCTCTAAAGCATTACAGGTACGAACGAGCACATCATGATATTATGTTTTAAACCGAGAACAATCAACTTTTGGAACACATCCATTTTTAAGATAGGAAGCTGCAAAAATAAGGAAGGAAGCTATAAACATTAAGGAAATTAATTTTCTGTGATGCATGTAATTTATGTGGGATGGTTGTTTGTTTGAGTGAAATATCTGGTTTTATCAAGTGAATTATTTATAGGTTTCAACGAAATCCTATAAGAAAGTAGATTATTTTCAAAAAAAAAAACAAAAAAGGTTCTTAAAGACGACTGCGGTTGTTTTCGATTTCACAACGTTATAAAATTAACTTGCGCACCATTTGAATATAAAACTGTTTCATTTGTCAAATCGGTCGTTAACTGAGACCGACAAACGTTTCTTCGCTATTGTTATTTAACAAAGAGTCAACTGATTTCTCTGATACAAAACAAGCCTTAAAGACGATGAACTTTGCAAACGGTGCATGCGTAAAATTCATAACACTGTGAAATCGTAATCTACCGAAATCGTCTTTAAGTACTGTTAGATTGTAACAGATGACCATCATGTCATATGTCTCGGTGCTAGTTTTGATTGTTTGTCTATCTAAACTAGACAGGGTGATGGTCTAAGATGACTTTATTTTGTAAGCTGTATTGTTACCGTTTATTTTCAGGATTTCAATGAAGTTATCCGAATAAATCCACGACATGCAAACGCTCACGGTAACCTCGGTGCCATCTACCACATAAACGTAAACACTTACTTTTTCCTCACTGATCACTTGTCTTTAGATTGTCTTTAATAAAAAAACACAAACAATTTGCATATTGGTGTATGTACAACTAATTAGGAAACGGATGCATGGATGAAAAAAATCGATATAAAAGTTCTGGATACTACCCGGTGGGGTTCGACTCCTCCATTAAACTGCTCCAATTATTTTTCGACGGCCATTTGGCGGTTATATCATACAGATTTCACATAGTTGCTTTGCCGTTATTTATTTAGAAAAATACTGGTAGTTGTAAAATCTGATCAAACTGCACGGACGCGGGGCGGATCCAGAGAGGTTTCGGTAGGGTTGCTCAAACCCCCATTTTTAGGCAGCAATATTTTATGTTCATGAGGATTTTGGCCAGAAGTTGAAAATTATTATGTTACTACTCTGACACTCCCAAAGAACCCATTTCTGAAAATCTTGCATCCAAGCCTAGAAAAAGCAGGCTGGTCTTGTTTTATACTGGCTACTGATAAACAGGGTTGATCGGCTGCATAAGTGATACTGGTGGATAATTAGTTAGGTATGTACATAAGCAGATTGATTAACAACATCTGTACAGCGGTCTGAAAGAAATGGGTTAGTTGCTCAACCAATTGGTCTCCCATTAATTCTCAAAAATGCATTTGGTTTACTTTTGCAGGCGGTTTTGCAGACACCTTTGGTAATATTTAATAGTAGCACATTTTCTTTTTTCTGCCACATAGAAATAGGACCCAAGATAATGAAGCTAAGATTGGAGGATACAAATCTTAAACCTATAGCAGCTGATTGGCTGAAATGGCGACCAGTCATTTGATATTTGAGACTGGTCTCTTATCTTAGTTTTATGATCTTGGGCATAGACAGATACACTGTTTTATACTTTGACTTCATTTATTTGTGTAAAAATTCGTTAACATAACTTTTTGAGCACCGTTTCTAAACCCTAGGTACATAAATGACCTCTTTGGTCATAAACTTAATAAAATATTAAATGAACAAGTCTCAATAAACAAGAATTTTTACAGCTAAACGACTGGTTGTATTCGTATTGCATGCACATGTAATGAACAAAAAGATAATAAAATTTTATCATGATAAAAACATACTTTACCTTTTATTTGCTGCATTTGCTTAGAGTGATCGATAGATGTAGATTACACGCACGTTTTTTCCTTCACACCTTTTCTAAGCACTTTACAAGACCAAGCTTAACCCTTTCCGGTATAGATACAACTTTATTGCTAGGGCGAACAGTTTAGATCCAGATCAGCCGGCACATCCGTGCCGTCTGATCAGGATCGTTTCTTTTTGTTCGCTTTTTGATTCATTAGGTTATTTCTGACCAAAATGCGATCAGTGCAGATCCTGATCAGACGGCACGGATGTGTCGGCTGATCTGGATCTACACTGGTCACACATGGGTAAAAATGCGCATATATCAAGGAAAGGGTTAATTAACGCAATTAGTTAATAAGTTTCTGATTGCATTTACCTCCATTTCATGACATTAAATGTTTGTTTTGAAGCCTTCGTTTTCATAACACCTCAAACATTTCAAGCAGTCGTGTCTAATGATGATGTTGAAGTAGAGAGGGTGTAGGGGAGAGTAACTAAAGACTTAGGAAAAATCTAAAAACAGAAAGTTCCAGAACCGAAAAAAATCTCGCAATGCAATGCAAAGGAAATACAGTAGTTGCTATCTGTTTTTATGATTTTGTGGTGTCGTGGTGGTTCTATTAGTTAACTAATACATAGTTTCTAGCTGCATTTTAAATAAATGTTTCTGTAAACATCTAGTATACACTGTACACTGTACAGTACACTGTAGTAAAACTGTTCAGTTTTTACGCATAACTTCAATACTTTCGGTGCTTGATTAGAACCTGGGATGATATTAGACGAGATACAAAGAACCCAGCGACAAAGGAAGATAAGTAGCTATGTTATGACAAGGATACCTTGTATATTATCATTTGAAATTCACAGTAGCGCTATTTGTGCAGTGTGGCGGCCGTAAAAAATCTCCCCATACATATAGTCAGTACTGTTATCAGTAAATTAACCCGTTACCGATGTCATGCAGTGATTGTTACGTATATCAGGGCTATCCGATCAACCTTTTTGGGGGTTGTCCCGGCTAGCTCAGTTGTTTGCGTCGCAGGAATTGCAGGGCTATGCGCTGTCGCCGTGACGGTGCGGGTTCGCTCCCAGCTAGAGGCACTATCATTTGTATATTTCAGGGTGATATAGAAAAGGCGAGGTATCATTACCAGAAAACTCTCGACATCGACGAGGGCAATGACGTAGTGAAGCAGAACCTGGTGAAACTAGATCGGCTAAAAAGAGACTCTGGATATGGCTGACCTACATACCAGTCAGGCGGAAGAGCATACTCAAAATTCCCAAAGGCTTGGACAAGATTTTCGTAAGCCACCATGTCAACATCTATTGAAAAGTTCTACTAGTGTTGCTGCAGCTACCGCTGATACAGAAGTGATACGGTAAAGAAGATGCGACCTTTTAACATTAAGACTAGAAGAGTCACGGTTTTCATGGCGCTTGTCACATAGAACTAAAAGTCACCTAGTCTCGGTGGATGTGAAAGAATGTGATTTGACCCGGCGATCCCGACGCTGGTTTTAACATTTGAACTTGGATTGTTTAACTTCAATGGAATATCCATAAGTGCTATTGTTCGTTTTAAACGTCAGAACAAACGTGTTTAGCATAACTATAACACTTATAACTTCACTGTGACAGTATTTACGCCATCAAACATTAATTTCAGATAATTCTTACGATCTTTCATTCTTCCTATTTGAGTTTCCTGAAATGGCTTTATGAAAGCAGGAGTATTAAAGTGTTGATTATTCGTCAAGCCAACTTTTACTTGTACTTGGTTTTTCT
>JAZAYU010000574.1:186425-244881 GCA_038501625.1 Corbicula japonica | reverse complement strand
GAAAAACGTGCAATGTTCAAGATCAGGAACACACTTCTGGTCTTTAAGGAAATCATTTAAAAATTTCAATTTCTTAGTAAATGGCATTTTCCGATGCTGCGACGTATATACAATAATATATATTGTTTTCGTTTGTTTCTGCAAAGAAACATATTGAGAATCGCTCTTGTTTATGTGACATCTTATGTAGAGAATCTTTTTATGGTAATTAAAGCAAACTAATCACCAATAGCGTGAACAGTGTACTGTGGATGCGCATACATACGTTGATATAAAATTTAGTATTTGTTCATAAGGTATCATTTTCCTGGGTTCTTAATTTCGCGAACTACGTTTATGTTCAATTTTTCATGTTGAGTTGATTTCAAATTTATGGATCGACATGCCCACAAAATTCACTAAAATTAGAACCCCGCGAATAATAATGCTTTTACAGCATTTATTTTTAGCACACGTAAACCAAGGAAACTGAATTAACTCAGACGCCTTTGTGTATCACATCAGTGAAGTTCATCTGTCACCATCTGTCACCATATCAAGTGAATGCAGACATATTCTGTATCTCATCCTCGCTACCTGATTTAAACTTCGATGTGTATTTTGATACATGTACCAATAATTAATTGATTAAACTTTTTAAGCACTCCAACATGTTTAGTATATTTACAATGGTTAATAAGTTAACTAGGGAATCGTCTGTCTGTAAAGATCAGTCGTTATAATTATAAAATGGAATTTACTGATTCACTAGAACAATACAACGTGCTTCTAACATGATGTAGGCACAATTTAATATATTGCTGCTTACTCCAGTTAACGAAATCATGTAACAGTTGTTTATTTAACGCTCATCAGATCAAAATTGTACAGTGTTTAAATGTAATGTGTATAATGTGCACTTTACTTTGTATTGATTGACTCAGATAGCATTTACGGTGCACGTCAGGTTAACGTAAACATTAACTATTGAAATGTTTTACTTTATACATTGAGCAGTACATTACTGTTATAAAATAATACGGAATCGAACCTACGATTTCGACGCGCGAAGCGCGTCGAATCGTGTCGATTCCGATTACGGTATTGCGCATGAGCAAAACGCTATACCAAGGAACTTTGAGACCTTGTCTTCCGGTTTGCAAAATCTGACTGGACAACATGGGACGTGTCACTTGAAAAAGTACATTCGGACAGTTGACGTTAATCATTGAAATGACGAACAGACGACATCAATTATTATGCATTTCGCGTTAAAAATATCATTTTATTGTCAAAATGTGTAAGAGAAGCACATTCTAGTTATGAGAAACTAAGGAGAGTTGTAAGTTCTTTCTATATATAGTAACAACTACAATGTCACAAAATATGACCGAAGGTACCTTTTCCCGTGGCGCGCCCCAATATGACTTTCATCCAGATTGCTTGCTTCCGGATTTTAAAACTGAAAAGCCGCCATTTTGTTATTCGATTCAGTAAGAAAATGGTCTCCTTCCTTAGATGGATAATGAACGTAGACTCGAAGTGGCCTCATCAATCAAGTTAAAGATGATCCGGTACCAAATTGAGAACCCTACCCGTAGTGGATATTGACAGCAGACCTTTCGCGTAGTTGCTGTCTTACGGTAATTATTTTGTATTTGTCTTATTTCTATCCCAACGTGACGTTAACGGTGTCTCACTGGAATTATTTATGGCATGGCTGTGTTGAGTAGGGAATTTTGACTAAAGATGGCATTTCCAATCGAAAATGAATTTGTTGCAGCGAATAAACAGATAGTAGTTGGAACGAACACTGTAAGAAACTTTCGCTTGGGTTTGTTTGTTTAAAATGTCAAAAGAGACGAATGATTTTTTTTTACAATTTTAGAAATCGTTTCAATCAATACTTCAGTTTAAAAATAAATACACCCAGAATAGTTAATACACCTCCAGTAACGGCGGAAAAAAGTGAAGCATTAGTTATTTGTAGTCATGCAAAGGCATAACAAAGAATACATGTATATATCTTTAAAATTTTAGCCTAACAGTTTTTAGTGCAAGTTGAGACAGCAATTGCAGATAAATTTCAACAATAACTTGCAACACGAACCACTTGGCAACTGTAACAATTTTAAAGCGGGCACGGCGAAGCCGTGTTTTCCAAAGAGAAATGCATGTTGCGACAGAAATTACAGATAAATTTCAACAATTACTTGCAACAGGAAACACTTGGCAACTGTAACAATTTTAAAGCGGGCACGGCGAAGCTGTTTTTTCCAAGGAGAGAAAATTTTAATGCATGTTGAGACAGAAATTACAGATACATTTCAACTTACTTGCAACAGGAACCACTTGGCAACTGTGAAAATTTTAAAGCAGGCACGGCGAAGCCGTGTTTTCCGAGGAAAGAATTTGCTATGAAAAACTGAACACTTGCTGTTTAAGTTTGAATTCTTCGCACAGCTATGCCATGTTTTATTAACTTTTCACCCTTTCCTCCATGATAGATACACCATTGTTGTGTGTGGAATAGTTAATATCTAGATCTTCCTGCACACCTGTGCCATCTGATCAGGATCTAGACTGTTCGTTTTTTTATTCATTAGGTTATTTCTGACAAAAATGTGACATGTGCAGATCCTCATCAGATGGCAGGGATGTGCCAGCTGCTCTGGATTGATATTGTAACAGTTTTTATTACATGTCGAGACAGCAATTGCAGATAAATTTCAACAATAACTTGCAACACTAACCACTTGGCAACTGTAAAAATTTAAAAGTGGGCACGGCAAAGCCGTGTTTTCCAAGGAGAGAAATGCATGTTGAGATAGCAATTACCTGGGCTGGACAAACCCACTAGCCCGACGCCCTGAACAAGCTGAAAATTTTATCACACAATCTCAAAATTTCTATTTTAGCACCGCATGAATATCGTGTTTTACAACAGATATAAGTTTATTACAAAATAAAATGTTTTGAAATCTGTTTTAACAATATCAAGCCCCCATGAAACGCTTCCTATTATTTTTCCTGTTTCTTTCTTTACTGTTAATACTGACAAATCAGAATCCCCTTATTTGCGCAAGTGGGACTAGCTGAAATGTTTACCCAGCTAGTTCTGGACTAGTTACCAAAAAAAAATTTGTCCAGCTCTGATTGCAGATTAATTTCAACAATAACTTGCAACAGGAACCATTTGGCAACTGTAACAATTTAAAAGCAGGCACGGCGAAGCCGTGTTTTCCAATGAGAGAATTAGCATTAATAGCAATTAAATAACAGAATACTTGCACTTTAAGTTTGAATTAATTGCACAACAAAGCCATGTTTTAACCCTTCCCTCCATAGTTACACCATTATTGTGTGCGCAAACAGTTTACATCCAGATCGGCCGACATATCTGTGCCATCTGATCAGGATCTTAACTATTCGTTTTTTTATTCATTAGGTTATTTCCCACTAAAATGTGACCTGTGCAAATCCTCATCAGATGCCACAGATGTGCCGGCAGCTCTGGATTTACACTGGTCACACATGCCTAAAATGGTATGTATAGAGGAAATGGTTAAAAGATACAAATTAAAGCAAACGTTTGACATAACAATTGCAAAAGACATAACAATTGCAAAATACATCTGTGTTTTCCAAAGAGACAGACTTTTACCAGAAGTTGCCTCTGTAACATCAAAATGTTACTCTTTGCAAAACACTGTTTTGTCATACAATAATTTAGATGAGAATTAAGTTAAACACGTGTTGCTTAGGTACTTGTTCAGGTTAAAAATAAAAAGTCATTGAACAAGAAGAGACATAACTCTCAAATTTGATCTTAAAGATTTTGGCATCAAGTGTTAAATGCATGTAAGCAATAATTATTAATCTATTTGGGTACACAGCTTCACTAGGTATTAAACAATTAAAACTGAAATAAATATTATTCTTAAGTTCTTGAAGCAATTTCTCTCTTTGGGAAACACGGCTTCACCGTGTCTCAAAGTCAAAGTTGTTACATTGAGCATTTACTCATTATTTTTTTAGTTAAAGGCACGGCAAAGCTGTGTTTTAACCCATTCCTCCATAGACACACCATTATTGTGTGTGCGAACGGTTTACATCCTGATAAGCCGGAATATTCGTGCCGTCTGATCAGGATCTAACCTTGTCGCTTTATTCATTAGGTAATTTCTGACCATTATGCAACCTGTGCAGATCCTAATCAGACAGGAAGGATGAGCCAGTTGATTTGGATTTTCACTGGTCACACATGTGTAAAAAGGAGTATGTATGGAAACTGTCAAAATGACAAATGGCCAAAACTGTAACCCAATATTTAAGAAAAAACCTACCGTATAGGTGGTTATTTCTGAAGGCTCCAAATTCTCCTTTAATATTTTTATTGATGCGTGTTAAATTTATTTCCTTTTTATAAAAAAAAATTGATTAATATACCGGTAATAGTACATTATTTGAAGAAGTGGTAGTAGTCAGAGCTGCGACTTGAGTACGTTTTTTTTGAGGGGAAAAAACGGAATCATTGGGGCGTAAAGCCGTAGCGCATCTACATGTTCTTTATAATTCCGTATCTCGGATGATGTACACAATGAGGGAATGTTTAGGGCCGCAGGGCATAACGATTTGAACTGAACATGAGCTTTGTATGTAAATGCGCTGCGAGTATAAACACGTTTATCTGTCATCGTTGTAGCAGACGACGTCATTCGCCATCTTTTATCCCACTTAGTCAATGAACAGCGAATTTAAACATGATAATGCGTCGTTGTTTTATTCTACAATGTTTTAAGCACGTTTATCTGTCAGCTTTGTAGCGGACGGCGGGATGCGCTAATTATATCCCACTATTGTATTTGCATGGCAAACATGTTTATCTGTCAGCGCGTGGCAGCATCTTTATCTTGCGTCGCAAGTTTAAACACGTTTAATCGAGCATCAATATATTACAGAGCTCATGAACTTTTTACTAATGAATCGATCTTAAGCATCTTGATCATACTATGTAACGTTGTTGCAAGTTTAAACACGTTTAATCGAGCATCAATATTACAGAGCTCGTGAAATGTTTACTAATGAATCGATCTTCAGCATCTCTATCATACTATGTTACGGCGTAGCCTCGGGCTATCGAGCATCAATATTACAGAGCTCGTGAAATATTTACTAATCAATCGATCTACAGCATCTTTATCATACTATGTTACGGCGTTGCAAGTTTAAACACGTTTATACCTCAGCGTTGTAGCAGATGACGTGTGCGCTTTTTTGGGTGACGTCACGTCACCCAATGCTACAGTATATGTGAATTTCTCGATGGTACCTCGCTCTCTATCTACTTCATGCTAATGAACGTGGTACCAAATGTGAAATCTGATCATTTTACCTCCAGAGAGTTCACTGAGTTTATGAGACGGTAGACGGCGCAGTTGTCCTGAAATCTGAACACACATTTTTGTGATAAAATTTCGAGATTAAGGTTTCAGAACAGTATGGATTATCTTGGAAAAATAACGTACATTTATCTCCCTAATTGTTTAAGTTTTGGGAATAGCAGCTTTCTCACAGATAAGAACTCGCAAGTGGTGAACTGGATCATGTCATCATAAACTTGCTTAATTGCTTTTGCTATCTTGTATACCTTAGAGCTCTTGAGAAAATTATCATTTTATGAATGAAATTTTTGCAGAGGACATCGGCATTATACATACTTCAGTATTCTTAAAAAATATTTTATTTGATTTTGAATTTGTTTTAAACGGTAAATTCAAACTGAAGAAGAGAAGAGATTTTAGTATCTAGCTGTTAAACATAAGTCCCTGTGGTTGTTGTTGTTGTTTTACCCTCCCGCCTCTGACCGAGGACATTATGGTGTGGTTCGTGAAGTCCCTGTGGTTTATCATCATTGTATTCTAAACTCTCTCATATCTGTTGTATGAATCATTTTGATAGTAGACTTGGCTATAGAAGCATGATAGTAATAAAGCTTATATATACAAACACTGGTAGTTGTTAGAACATTACATCTGGCGCATCCAAAAGTTAACAGGTGAGTCATACAAGGGTTTTTCTGATATCTCATGGGATCTTTCCGTTATTTATTGTTAGTGTGGGGTGTCCTGGGGTAATAAGAAACACCCTAAATTCAATATATGTATTGTTTAATCGGCAAATTATCGAATACACAACCTGCTTAAACTATACAGTGGTGTTTATCAATCGGTAAGTGACTTCGTTTATTTTATAAAAAATTTAACAGGCGCTGAAATAACCATGTAATTTGGAGAAAAAAATTGTCCGTTTCCCCGTACAATCAAATTGTAATGTACAAAACGTGATTGAAGAATATTCCTTTGAAAGTTTCTTACTATACAATATCTTGAAAAATTTCTGTTGAAATAGATAATAATTTTCATAAAATTTATCGATTATTACAAATCTTGCGCACATTTATCGTATAAAACGTTCAAATTAATTCGTACTCGAAATTTCCGCCCCAACTCAGTCTTGGATATTAGCATCCACCCGAATGCCCGCGGTAGATAAAAACTTGATAAAGCAGAAGCCGGACACACAAACTTTTGCTCTGCCATCCAAACTCCTCAAATACACAAAATGTGTAGATGATGTGACATTATGACAATCACTCTAAAACGTCACCCATCAGTACTTTCAGTGCTTTGATTTATTACACTATGTTATTGCGGTGCAAGTTTAAACAAGTCGATATATTTCTAGTTGTGCATTCGATATGCGTCTCCAATGATATAGTCCATTCCAGCTGCAGTCACTGAGAGGAATACACCGCTTTACCTTTAGGTAAGTTGATTTTAATTACATTTCACTTCTTCCTTTAAGGAGAGACATAGAGTTGATTACCCGTATACAAGAGCGAGGTTTAAACGCATTGTTACTTTGGCAACGATTTTTGTCTGTTTTATCAAGCAACAAGATCTTGTTCGGGTTTATTGATTGATTATAGATTCATAGATAATCACTTGTTTTTTTACTCTCTTTGTTTAAAACTGAATGATTTATTGGCAGATTTAGACTATTATTTTTTTTTCAGTGATAAATAACCGTAAAGCGCACATGGCGATTTCAAATGTTTTGTAAAATGTTTTTGCTGATAAGTTTTTCTTTCAAGTGATTATCAAGTTATCTATAATGTAGTATAGCGGACGACCATACCAACCCTTCCTGCACAAATTAGCAGTAAAGCAGTAATAGGTTATGAAACATAACAAAGACTAACGTACGTTATATACACATTTTTATTTTAGCAGTATAATTATACAATCGGCATAAAAATATGTACAACATGACAGCTGTTACAACACAAAAATATATTTAGAGTAAATGGTTAAAGTTTATTACAACGATCATACACAGATTACAGAAATAATACAAAAAAACAATATCAATCTAAATCAGTAGCTTTTATCCAGCTGTTAAAAGTCCGTGGATAATATTTCCACTTCACAAAATATTGTTTATTGCGTCCTTTCCCCCGAGTTTTTAACACTTTTTCCACTTTCCATGTCTGATCGGGATCAATGTTTACTTTCTGCAGTTCACTTTGATAAAAAGTTCCCATGATGTCTTCGTCCCGTAAATCGCGTAGTCTGTAGATGGGTAATATCCCTCTGTGATAACGTTTAGATACTTTAAACACTTCGCCGGAGTATGTTTGATCGTATGCTCGGGTAAACAGGGTTTTCAGATGACTGATACGTACATAGTCACCTACTTTAAATTTGAATGTTTTAAGCTTTGTATTCGTCTTTCCATATCTTGGGTTTTGCGCAAAATAAGTGGCTAATCGCACTTCCTCTTGATTGTTGTCCTTGACATCGGCGGGTCTCATGCCAATAGTTCTATGATAGGTATTGTTGTAATTATCGGCGATGTCTTGTTACACAGGTAAATAGGCGGTCGACTCTTTGTACGCGAAATAGCGATTGATTCGGGTCTTTATAGTTAAGATTGCCCTCTCTGACGTTGATGCTTTTGTCTCATTTTGCGTAGGAAAATAAGTAACGTCCTCTTTCTTCATGAGATCTTGTGCTGTCTTTGCTTTAAATTCTTGGCCTGTAAATAAAAAAGAATGTTTCGTAAAGCGTTTGTCCAATAGTTACAAAATGAAACAATATTATTACAATCATGTTAACAAAATTATCCTCGAAATAATTAAAAATATATTCCAATGAAAATATTAAATAAATGATTTATTTAATAAAAGCATACTCTGCATAAATATACCTTTGTCAGTGATCAGTTTGTCAGGTGATCGTTTTGAAATGTCGAATATTTTCCTGTTCTTCGCCCGTTTTGTTTTTCAATGGTTGTAACCACACGTACTTGGAGAAGGTGTCTATCACCAACCAAGATGTACTTGAAACCTTTGTTCCAGTCAGCAAATTTCGCCATATCGATCAAGTCAGCCATCCACAAATCGTCTCTACCCGAGCTTACAACGTGGTTTCTTTGAAAGCGTCTTCTAATTGGTTTATGTAGACTGTAGGATTCTTGATTATGCAAAAATTGGCGTATTCTGTGTATACCAATGTTGAATTTTCCATCGTCTTTCACCACTTTGTACAGTTTTTGTGGACCGGCAAACCCAGCCGGATGTTTAGGATCATAATATATTGTTTTTAGATAATCCTCCCAATGAGCCATGTGTACTGTACCGAGTCCACAACACAAATAAATGACACCAATCAACAAGTTAGACTTTATTCATCTCCTATGTCGCTCTTTTCATCTGCCTCTTCCTGTTCACTACTTTCGTCATCAATGAATTCAACGTCAAATAAATCTTGAAATGCATTTTTATGCTTTCGCAGCCATTTTGTTATTGCAGAGGTTGAAGTTAAGCCTTTTGAAACTGATTTTTCTACCTGAGCCATGATTTGCTGGTGAAGCTCGTTGTTTCTGAGTGGCAATATGTATTTCTCTATCAAAGTTTTATATTCGCTGAAAAATTCTATTTCGTTATGAGGCTGTATGCGCTCTTCAGTCATTTCTTGTGCGTCGTTACTTTTTTCTCCGTTTTCAACAAATCTATTGTATATTTTTTCGAATTTTTCGTCGTTAGCTTCCCTGGCTCTTTTCCAGAGTTGTTTATACGCCTCATTATCTTCTACAGAATCATCTTGTTCACTATCACTGAAATCGTTGTATTTTCTTTTCAATCGGCCCCTGTGTTCTGGACAGAAACCGCTTTTTACATGTCTTTGCACGTCGTGGACAGTATCAAATAATTTTCAGCCATTTCTGCACAATATGTGTTTTCTTCTCGTGGACTTCCTTCGACGTGATCTGTCTGAACGCTCGCTGAAGAGTGACTAACTACTGGTAAATAATCGGCTTTTATAGTTTTGATGTTAGTCACGTGATTAACATTATTTACGTGTCCGTCACTTTTATTTTGTTCCAATAAAGAAACTGTATATTTTAATCTTTCATTTTCTGGTGTAAATGGCTTCAAATCCACCAGTAGATATCCATATGTAGCTTAGTGGCTTTTATAAACATCTTTATGAATGTCTCGGCATGCCCAGGATACATTTGCCTCGCGAGGGTCACCACAGACTGCTTATCTATAGCATTATTGAACAATACAAGGTAGTGACAGTTTCTTCTTTGTGTGGGATCCTTGTTTCCAAATAAATTCTGATTAATGGAAATTACCGATAGAGATCTATGGTGGGATCCCTCAGTGAACAAGTCGGTAATACGTTTATCCTTGCCAGCTTCAGAGTATAAATCGTCTAAAATCAGTAAGTTGTTCATTCTGGGGTTAAAGAAATTATCGTCCTCCAAGTCCACGGGCACTCCTTGTATAAATTCTACTTGTGGTGATACTGTTCTCTGTATAATATTGTATAGTGGCTGCCATCTTTTGTAAAGCCATACGATCCGTTGAACAGCTGACTGAATTCTTGTACTATGATTCTGCAGCAAGTTCTTTACAAATGTTGTTTTTCCACACGCTGAAAATAGAATTGTTTCGCATAAATATTCGAATGTATAATTAATTCAAGCAAAATAGAGGAAACTAAATTGCCTTACTCTTCAGAATTTTTTTTTTTCAAATGCAACTTCGCAACAGAAATAATAATAAAAAAATGTCCGAATAAAACAACGTTAGAAAAATATAACAGAACATGTCTTATGATTTCAAATATTTCAGTAGCGATAAAATTTTTAAAAAATATACCTGTCGGTCCAGATATCATCATTGTGAAAGGATGTTGAAACATAATGTCTGTTGTGCTTTTATCATCATGTTGTGGTAATTGCAATAATCCCTGATGCTGTGATTGCGATGGTATTCCCTCATGATGTGGTATTGTTAGTATTCCACGGTGTGAGGGTAGTGGTGGTGGTGTTCCAGTGTGTGGTGGTGGTGGTGGTGTTCCAGTGTGTGGTGGTGGTGGTGGTGGTGGTGGTTGTGGTGGTGGTGGTGGTGGAGTTGTATTCTTTATTTCCCAGTGCTTTTTTCTAGCATGTCTTATCGGTCATATCATTACAGGGGATCTAAATGTTATCAAAGACTTTAGAATCCGCAATTTAATTTCAAAAGGTCCAAAATACAGAATTCCATCGGACATCGACTTTAATACCTGTCGTGCGGAAATTGCAGAGTCTTTAAACTCTTTTTGCAATAAATGGTGTAAACGAGAACATGCTGAGCCTAATGCTCTTTCAAACTGGAAAAAAACAAATATTCAAAATAATTGACACTCGTATATCCTTCTATAAAAGAAACATAGCTTTACTACCACCTCGACCTCGTTTTAACTTTCGTCATTTGAAAAAGGGTATTCAAGATTTTCACAACAAATTTGTTTTAACACCTGCTGATAAGGCTTCAAATAATGTTATTATAGTGTGACGTATACACTATATAAATGTTCAAACTGAAGAGCTTAATAGCACTAATGCTTATACACTGACTTCTTCATCTGAGAGTGATATTGTTACTGCACACACTCTACAAATAACAAAATTTAGAATCAGTGTTGAGCCGAAACAAGACAAAGTACGTACTATGTATTGGTTGCCTAAAATGCACAAAACACCGTACAAAGCAAGATTTATCGCTAACTCTAGTTCTTGTACAACTACAAAGTTATCCGTGCTCTTAACATCTTGTCTTACAGCTATAAAAAAACATGTAATTATGTATTGCGAAAAAGTTTTTGAAACTACTGGCAAAAATTTATTTTGGTCTGTAAAAAATTCAAATGACGTTTTGAAGAAACTTAAATCAAATAATTTTCAGGCGTTCTGTTTGTCTACATATGATTTTTCTACCTTGTATACTTCTCTCCCTCATTATTTAATAAGAGACAAGCTAACCAGTCTCATTGAAAAAACTTTTGCTAGAGAAAATAAAACATTTATTGCTTGTAATGAACATAGGGCATTCTTTACAGATGGTTCTTATGATAATTATACTTCATGGACCTGTCAAGACCTTATACAGGCGCTCACATTTTTATTGGATAATATTTATTTGAGATTTGGTACCTCTATTTATAAACAAGTAATAGGCATTCCAATGGGTACTAATTGTGCACCCCTTGTTGCTGATCTGTTTTTATACTGTTATGAAAGAGATTTTATGTTATCTCTTTCTACCGAACACCAAGATGATATTATTACAGCTTTTAACAACACATCGAGGTACCTTGATGATTTATTAAATATAGATAATAACCATTTTCCATTACTGGTTAATAAGATTTATCCTAAAGAACTACAGCTTAATAAAGCGAACATTTCAGAAAAGCAAGCAAACTTTCTTGATTCAAATCTATCCATTGACAATGGTTACGTCACTACTAAAATTTATGATAAAAGAGATGATTTTAATTTTAATATAGTAAATTTTCCGTTTCTAGACGGCGATGTTCCTCGTGCGACTTCTTTCGGGGTTTATATCTCACAGCTTGTTCGCTTTTCAAGAGCTTGCAACGATGTGAATGATTTCAATGAACGTAATCTTTGCATTACAGAAAAACTTTTAAAACAAGGTTACAGGTATCACAAATTAAGGAAAACCTTTTGCAAGTTTTATCGCCGATATCCAGATCTAATTCATAAATACAGGTGCAGTTTAAAATCACTATTGCAACAAGGTATTTCACAGCCAGTTTTTTATGGAGATTTAATTTATAAACTTAAGAAGATAACAGGCGATGTTAATTTCTCCCGGTTATTCGTAAAAACCATCTGTAAATTTAAAAAGAAAGCTTACCAACATGATGTTTTACAGCGCTCTGCAGGCCTGGTGATTAACCCATCTACAGTTGATCATTATGCTTACCTCTTTGGTTGCACGACGGTGGCAGGGGTTTAAGAGTTTATGAAGGTTTATGGGGAAATCTTTTCTAAAAAGAACCTAGAAGCTCGATTTGTTTCTTTTATCCCTGTCATCGTGTTCTTGCTGATTTTACTCCAGGTGCTCTGGTCTCTGTAAGATCATTGAGTACCCGCCCTTTGGCTTTGCAATGCTATTAAATTCTTATGTTTATATGTTTGTATGCTTTTGCATGCAACATTGTTAAGCTGATGGGTGGGTTGGAGTTATTTCACCAAGACAATTTGTACTTGTTTTGTGATACGAGAACCTGTTGGGGCAAGTGTGAGGTTGGTGCACCCTAGAACCTGGTTTAAACCCCCAGTGGCAATTTGTTTTGCCACTGACCGTTCCAAGGCGGTAACCCCTCCGGTTCTCACTTCCGTTATTTGTTTGTGGCGTCCATTTTGAAACTGATTTTTGTAATACCATGCTCTCTTTTCCTCTTAACTTGTTGGCTGTGTGGGGAGGCTGTGTATGCTGGATGTGGCCATTCCTGATATGCATATTTCATTTTTTTAGCATTGCATCTCTCCTTGAGAAGTCTTGATGGCAGTCTGGACATTTTGTACTGTACATGTCGTCTCTTCGGCGGCTTACACAAGAATGGTTTATGCTTTAGAAAACAGATATTTAAGATACAATGTTTGTATCAATTTACAGATGTATCATTCATCCAATCAAATCAGTTCTTATTAATAAGTGACCAATCATTTCAAGTATATCTTGATCAATCACATATTTTAATCAGTCGGATGAACTGTATAAAAATGCCGTTATAATGTATATTTTATATTCTTTTCCTCAGACATTAACCTGAAAGGATGGCTAAATATCAGTGCGAAGAATGTGGGGCTAGTTTTGCAAAGCTCAGCCACTTTCTCCAGCAAAAGAGAACTGAAAAAACATTGGAAAAAGTATATGTGTGAATCTTGTAAGAAGGTTTTCAACAGAAAAGACAACCTAGAACGTCACATGAAGAAGCATAAGAACGGGAACAACCAGCATTGTCCAGAATGTTTGAGAGTTTTTAGCTCAGTTGGTTACGTCGCAGGAATTGCATGGCTAGGCGCTGTCGCCGTGACGGTGCGGGTTCGCTCCCAGCTAGAGACACTACAATTTTACAAGTGAAGATGCCTTGGATGTTCATTTACATCAACAACATGGCTATGGCACGGTTAATCGAGAGAGCAAATTAATAAGAAAAGAGAGAAAAAATAAGTAAACATCATCAGACGATAGAGGAACTGCAGGACGCCCAGTTCAACATGGAAAAGATTAGTGAGAGAAAAATTGAAAAGTTTAAAACGGCTGCAACCTACTATAAAATATATGTGAAGGATATTGAAGTAAGAGATCTTCCAAACGTTTTGAAATACTTAAAGAAACTTTTTCAATCCATTATCGACAGACTGACGAGGGAAATACCTTCAAATGATTTGGTTAGACTCTCGATCGATAACCCCGAGTTGGACTTTCCTATAGTTCTACCATTTATGCGAAGATCGGCTCTGACGGTGGAACGACTATTCGGAGAAATTGAACGAGTTCTACAGTCTTACGAACAGTTTGTAGTGGATGAAGCGTTCGGATTAGAACTAGTTCACGTTCATACCGCCTCCGGATCAGGCCACAAAGAGAAGTTCGTGAATATTAACAAAATGATGGTAAACAAGCGAAGTGTTATACAAATAAAAAACGACGATGATTTATGCTGTGCACGCGCCATAGTTACGGCCATAGCCCGTATTGAAAATGATTCGCGATGGCACAGCATTCGCAGAGGCTTCAAGATACAAAAGGATCTTGCGGTTAAACTACACGAACGAGCCCACGTACCACTCGGCAAGTGCAGCATTGATGAAATTAAGAAGTTCCAAGAGGTATTACCTGGATATCAAATGCATGTACTGTCAAAGGAACACTTTAACGCCATTGTGTACAACGGTCCTGAAGGGGGTATACCCGTTTATCTATACTGTCACGATAATCATTATGACGTCATAACAACAATGACAGGATTTCTCAGTAGAAGTTATTTTTGTGTCAAGTGCAAGAAGGGCTACCAGCACAGAGAACGACACACCTGCAACAACCCGTGTCAATTTTGCCGTCAACTTCACGCGGAGAGTGTCGAAGAATGGAAAGACTGCGAAACGTGCAATTGCAAATTTGTTAACCAGACTTGTTTTAATTTACATTTAAAGAAAACAGAACACGGGAAATCAACCTGCGATACATATTACAAGTGTCGTCTCTGCAGCCAGCTTATAAACCGTTCCAAACATAAGGCGGCGCATGTATGCGGAGAGATTTACTGCCATACGTGTAAGGATTACTTTCCTGAAGGGCATCAGTGCTACATGCAACCGGTTGCTGACGATGATGATCACACTACAACTGATACGTCAAAAACTAAAAAGGCAGCTACCTATCTATTCTATGACCTCGAGTGTACTCAAACGACTCGTCTTGAATGTCAAGACGGCGTCTTTCCTGGTACGCACAATATATGCGATAACTGCAAAAAATCATGGTGTGGATCGTTTGAGCACCGACCGAACCTTTGTGTAGTACATAAGGTATGTACAGCGTGTATGGACAAAGACGTGACATCTTTTTCCAGTTGTAGTAATTGCGGATTGAATGAAAGAGTGTTTGCTGGACGTAATACCATGGACATGTTCTGTAAGTGGCTCTTCTCGGGCGAAAACAATGGCGCCACTGTCATCTGTCATAATTTTAAAGGCTATGATAGCTATCCAGTTCTTAAGTATATTAATGATAACGCCATTTTGCCAGAGGTTATTACGAACGGGTCAAAGTACATGTCGATCAAAGTGCCCTTGTGTAAGATCCGATTTATTGACTCCTTAAACTTTATTCCCATGGCATTGGCTGAAATGCCTAAAGCCTTTGGAGAAACGGAGATCGCAAAAGGGTATTTCCCTCATCTATACAATAGGGATGAAGACCAAAATTGGTCGGTACAAAGTGGACGGCTTTTATGAACAAAGCGGTCAGAAATTTGTGCTGGAATTCCATGGCTGTTTCTGGCACGGCTGTCCAAAATGCTATTCAAAGTCAACAATTAATCCGGTGGTTGATATGTCCATGACTAATCTCTATGCAAGGACCTTAGAGAAACAAAAGTATATAGAGTCGGAGGGATATACTTATATTTCTATATGGGAATGCGATTTTAAGCATCAGCTTTCAGAAAATCGGGCCATGAAAGAGTACGTCGACTCGCTCGAGCTTGTATCTCCATTGGAACCGAGAGACGCGTTTTATGGTGGTAGAACCGAAGCGTTCAAACTGTACGAAGACGCTACTGCTGAAAAGAAAATATATTATTATGATGTCACATCTCTCTATCCTTGGGTTAACAAGACCGGGAAGATACCGATGGGTCACCCTGATATCATTACAGACAATTTCAAGAGCATTGATGAGTACGAAGGATTGGTCAAATGCAAAGTGCTCGCACCTAGAGGGCTTTACACGCCAGTATTACCCGTGAAATGCAATGGCAAACTCTTATTTAGCCTGTGTCGCACATGTAGTGAACATTACCAGCAGAACCCTTGCTATCACAGCGACGAGAAACGAGCTTTCATTGGAACTTGGGTTACAGATGAAGTCAAAATGGCAGTATCACAAGGTTATAAAATACAACAGTTGTACGGGGTGTGGGACTTTAACCAGATTTCACAGTATGATCCGGTCACCCAAAAAGGAGGCTTGTTTACCACCTATGTCAATACCTTTCTCAAGGTGAAACAAGAAGCTAGTGGATGGCCCGACTGGTGCGTCAGTAAAGAAACAAAACAGAAGTATATTCAACAGTATTTTGAAAGAGAGGGTATTTGGCTGGACTATAATCAAATACAGGAAAATCCCGGGTTGAGGTCACTGGCAAAAAATCATGCTGAACAGCTTTTGGGGGAAATTTGGTCAACGTGGAAACATGGTTCAAACAACTTACGTCACAGAACCAGACGATTATTTTGACATGATGACAAGTGACCAGCAAATAATCAAGAACATCCGCTTTGTTAGAAATGATGCAATTCAAATTGATTGGGCGTACCACGACGACTTCATTCAAGCGTGTTCACGTACCAACGTGGTAATTGCTGCATATACAACAGCACAGGCGCGTATGAAACTGTATAGTTATCTACAGCCTCTTGGAGATCGGGTCCTTTACTGTGACACGGATTCTGTCATATTTACGTCATGTCCAGGACAATGGAAACCATCTTTGGGCGATTACTTAGGAGATCTCACAGATGAAGCTCCAGATAATGAGATTTCACAATTTGTAACTGGTGGTCCAAAGAATTACGCGTACAATTTATTGAAACCAAACAAAAAGAGACAAACGTCCATTTGCAAGGTACGCTTTGAACATAAACTTTGATACATTACGGAGAATGGTAACAAGTAAAGACGAACTGAAGCCTGTGCAAGTCGTGGATGAACATAAAATCACGAGGAATCCCGAAACTTGCCATGTCATTACTACAACCGAAACCAAAAACTATAAAATTGTATTTGATAAACGAGTGATTAAGGGCGATTTTCAAACACTACCGTATGGCATGTAAATATGAAGACAACCAATATATATGCATTATAACATGTTACATGTACTTGTATTGATCTATTATAAAAATATTACTTTTTAATATGCATTGTCTGTCTATATATGTAGTGTATAAATATTAATTAATCTGTATTACACAGAATATCTACATTATAACTTGTTTCTCTGTACTAATGATGTTTATGCAAGTTTTTGAAAATATTGTATCGTTATGAATAAAAATGTGACTATCTGCATGATAACTTGTCTCACGTACCTGTATAGATCAATTGTTTAGAAAATGATTCATGAACTCTGTAATAGTGATGCTCGACAGCAGTTTATAATATGCTATTGATATGTAGTGTTTGTTATGAATAAAATTGAACACGATATTGACTTTTTTTCTTTTTGATCCAATTGAACAAGGAAAGTATAATGACCCATAAAATAACAAATGGGACGATTAAAAAGCGTTTAAACTCGCGACGCCGTAACATAGTATGATAGAGATGCTGAAGATCGATTCATTAGTAAACATTTCATGAGCTCTGTAATATATTGATGCTCGATTTAACGTGTTTAAACTTGCAACGCCGTAACATGATAAAGATGCTGTAGATCGATTGATTAGTAAATATTATATTGATGCTCGATAGCCCGAGGCTACTACGAGCTGACAGATAAACGATTTAAACTTGCGACGCCGTAACATGATAAAGATGCTGAAGATCGATTTATTAGTAAACAGTTAATGAGCTATGTAATATATTGATGCTCGTTTAAACTTGCGACGCAAGATAAAGATGCTGCCACGCGCTAACAGATAAACACGTTTGCCATGCAAATACAATAGTGGGATGAAAAAATTAGCGCATCACGCCGTCCGCTACAAAGCTGACAGATAAACGTGCTTAAAACATAGTAAACAGCGGCGCATTATGTTTAAATTTGCTGTTCTTTGACTAAGTGGGATAAAAGATGGCGAATGACGTCGTCTGCTACAACGATGACAGATAAACGTGTTTATACTCGCAGCGCATTTACATACAAAGCTCATGTTCAGTTCAAATCGTTATGCCCTGCGGCCCTAAACATTCCTTATTGTGTACATCATCCGAGATACGGAATCATAAAGAACATGTAGATGCGCTACGGCTTTACGCCCCAATGATTCCGTTTTTCCCCTCAAAAAAAACGTACTCAAGTCGCAGCTCTGACTACTAGTGGTGTTCAGGAAAGGTGAAATTCTTCAAACAACGCCATCTGTGACAACAAGAATGATAACTCCTGTTTCTTTTTTTTAGTTATTCCCCTTTCAAATGACTTTAATATGAACTTTAATATGAAACTTAATGTTGCCAAATACTTTAAAAGTACTTGTCCTATTCACTTCATACTTGAAATATATCATCAGCATGAACAACGTCATCTGTGAAACCAAGAATGATAACTCCAGTTTCAATATTTTATTTTTTAGTTATGCCCCTTTCAAATAAAACTTTAACATGAAACTTAATGTTGACTATAACTTTGAAAGTACTTGTTCTATTCACTTCATACTTTGAACATATCATCTGCATGAACAAGTCTTCCGTGACAACAAGATGACTCCTGTTTGACTATTTTATGAGTTATGCCCCTTACACATGCAACTTAAATGTGAAACTTAATGTTGCCTATAACTTTGAAAGTACTTCTCCTATTCACTTTATACTTTGAATATATCATCAGCATGAACAACGTCTTCTGTGACAGCAAGAATGATAACTCCAGTTTCAATATGTTTTTAGTTGTGCCCCTTTCAAATAAAACTTTTAACATGAAATTTAATATTCTTCATAACTTTACTTGTCCTTTTCACTTAAAACTTGGAATATTATCTCCAGTAACAACAACATCGGTTACAATAAGGACTATGACTTCTGTTTGAATTTTTGTTTAGTTATGCCCATTTCGAATGCAACTTTAACACGGAACTTAATGTTGACTTTACATTTTAAAGTACTTGTCTTGCTCATTTAATATTTAAAATATATCATCTTCATGAACATCGCCATCACTAACAACAAGAATGATAACTCCGGTTTGACTTTTTATGACTTATGTCCCTTTCACATGAAACTTTAATATGCAACCTTATGTTGCCTATATTTTTTAAAGTACTTATTTTGTTTACATAATACTTGAAACATTTCATCTTCATGAACAACAACATTGGATACAACAACATAACTCCTGTTTAACTATTTTTGAGTTACATCCCTTTCAAATGCAGCCTAATGTTGCATATAACTTTGAAAGTATATGTCCTATTCACTTAATACTGGGAATATATCATCTGGATGAACAACGAGATTGGTGACAAAAAGAATGAAACCTCCTGTTTGAATATTTTATGAGTTATGCCCCTTTCAAATGCAACTTTAACATGAAATATAATGTTGCCTGTAAAATTGAAAGTACTTTTTCAGTTCACTAATTCTTAGAATAATTCATCTGCATGCACATACCAACTGGTGAAGAATGAAAACTCAGGTTTCACCATTTTTTAGTAATTCCCCTTTCAAATGCAATTTAGGTGACTCATAATTTTTTATGTTCTGTGGTGTAGTATTGAACTCAACTTCAATAAAAACATTTTATAATATATAATTAATCATAGGCCCACATTTCAACTTTTTGCCAGCAGGCGACACATGTGTTCCGGGGAACACAACATTCTAGTTAATTTTGGTGTTCTGAAATTTTTTTGGTATTTTGGGGAGAAAAGTAAATGCCATTCCCAAGTATTTCTTGTTCAAATAATTCAGACTTTAAACGTTCTTTTTCTTTCATTAATATTATTTTTTAAAATCTAACTATTTTACATACCCAAGTGAAGCCACTGGGCTTCAAAAGTGAAGCCACTAGGCTTCAAACACTTTAAACAACCCAGATGCTTTCCATACCCAACTGAAAGCCATCAGATATAGCCTACATCTTAAACCATTCTGTCTGATCAGAACGTAACAGCTTGCATAAAATTTAGTTGCTTCAGGTTATTTCTGACAATTCGTTAACAGTTTAGATCCAGATCATATGACACAGATGTGGTAGCTGATCTGGATCTATACTGGTAGCCTATGTGATAAAAGGCACATTATCTAGAGTAAAATGTTAAATTTAATGTTTACAAGATGAATAATTTCTCAACTGTTAACACTTCCTGTCATATTTCAGGTCCAGGTGATGCTAGAAAGATGACACTGTCAATCATGGGTTAGTGCAGCTTTGACAGCAGTATCACAATGAAGTGTCTAATTCTAAGACTGACATGCTGCAAACTAAAGTAATCTTGTAGGTTTATGGTTTTATTTTTATTAAAATTCTTTTATTAATAATAAACATAGTATTGTAGCTCATAAATTTCCTTAACACATCTCAAATCTTTCACCATTCTAAATACCATTGTATCTGAATAATTTTTCAATGATAGATCTTTTATTTTTAAAGTTATTTTTGTATTTCTATATGTGCACTACAGGTGAACATTATTCAGTGTAACATAACTGTGGTCCATCATTAATATTAATATTTTACTTTTTTCAACCAGTCTGCAACTTCAGCTGTCTGCAGCATGATTTGACACGCCGCCACTGTATTCTTCATCACAAGTTGGAACATAAAAGTGTTAACATTTTGATAGTTTTCTCTGTCAACAAAGAAAATCTGCAAAAACTAAAGGAATTAATGGGTAATGTATCATTAATTCTCATAAGTGGTTGGAAAGAGCCAAACAACAATTCAGCAACTTTTGTGGGCGAAGCTGTGTTTGAAAACTTTAACTTGTTGATGAACATCCAAGGTCTTCTTTGAAGAATTTGACTTCTAGCCCAGGATTCTCATTATTTTGCTGTTTAATTGTTTTTATGTGACCAGATCTTCCACTGCAATTGTTGGACAACATATCACCACATACTGACAGATTAATTCACAGACAGTCTTCACAAGTCATATATATTTAAAGACTTACTCTGCAACATGCCAACATAATGCTTTGTTGTAATGCTCTAAAAGATATTAAATGATGAATTAAGACTCAATGTGTGTGTGTGGAAGAGTAGAATAAAATGACAATTGGAAATACTACAAAAAATCACACGCTCACTATGTACCATCTGATTGGTACAGAAAGAGGGGTATCTTAGTTAAATGCTTCTTAACAGATAGAAAACACATTTGCGAAAATGTAAAAAAAATGGTATTTCATTGTTTTTAACCCTTTCCTCCATTAATACCCATGTGCGACCAGTGTAGATCCAGATCAGCAGACACATCAGTGTCATCTCAGCAGGATCTGCACTGGTCGTATTTTGGTCAGAAATAACCTAATGAATAAAAAAGCGAACAGTTAAGATCCTGATCAGACAGCATTGCATTTATAGAATGCATTTTTGCTATGAGTAATGTAGACAAAATTGTTACTTTTACATATGTTCTTGACCATTACATTCATAGGATGTGTTTTTGTATGAGTTACATTAATCTCAATTAATGAAGATAAAATTGTTATTTTTACATGTGCTCTTGAGTATTGCATCTCTATTACACATTTTTTGTATGACTTATGTGTCAGAAATGTTGACACAAACTGATAACTTTGCATATGTTCTTGGATGCATTTTTGTATGAGTCATGTGTAAGTAATGTTGACGAAATTGTTATTTTTGCAGAAGTTCTTGAGCATTGCATACCTAGGACACATTTGTTTAAGTTGTACAAAGTTCAGTTGACAAATATTTTATTTTTTATCCCCCAGCCGAAGACAAGGGGGATATTAGAAATGCCCTTCGTCCGTGCATCTGTGCGTCCGTGCATCCGTCCGAAAAAGTTTTGTCCGGAGTATAACTCCAAAATTACTTGAGGGATTCTATTCAAACTTTATACACTGACAGAGCTGATTGGTAGGTAGTGCAGTGTGCAAGAACAATAACTCTACCTTGCCTATTTTTAGAGTAATTCCCCTTTATCATATTAACTTGATAAATTTGTCCGGAGAATAACTCTAAAATTACTTGAGGGATTTTATTCAAACTTCATACACTAACAGAGTACATTGGTAGGTAGTGCAGTGTGCAAGTCCAATAACTCTACCTTGCCTATTGTTTTAGAGTTATTCCCCTTTATCATATTAACTTGATACATTTTGTTCGTAGCATTACTCCAAAACTATCAGAGGGATTTTATTCAAACTTCATACACTGACAGAGCACATTGGTAGGTAGTGCAGTGTGCAAGAACAATAACTCTACCTGCTTTTCTAAGAGTTATTCCCCTTTTATCAGAATTACTTGATTAATTTTGTCCGGAGCATAACTCCAAAACTACTTGAGGGATTTTATTCAATCTTCTTACACTGACGGAGCACATTGGCAAGTAGTGTAGTGTGCAAGAACAATAACTCTACCTTCCCTATTTTTAGAGTTATTCCCCTATATCAGAATTACTTGATAAATTTTGTCCGGAGCATAACTCCAAAACTACTTGAGGGATTTTATTCAAATTTCATATACTGACAGAGCACATTGGTAGGTAGTGCAGTGTGCAAGTCCAATAACTCTACCTTGCCCTATTTTTTAGATTTATTACCCTATATCAGATTTACTTGATAAATTTTGTGCGCAACATAACTCCGAAACTACTACAGGGATTTTACTCAAACTTCATACAATGACAGAACACATTGGTAGGTAATGCAGTGTGTAAAAACAATAACTCTACCTTGGGTATTTAAGGGTTTTTCTTTAAACTGCAACCACTTACTTGAAAACTGTACTCAGCATGACCATAACTATATGGCATTTTAAGGATTTCCTCTCCAGGTAAATTATATGAAAGTACAACCTTCAAGTAACTTATTTCCGGCAGGGTTATTGACCATGTGTAACATGGCTCTTGTCCATAGTTTTACTAATGGTTATTTTTACATACCATCTATTAAAAGCCAGAAGGGTTCATCATCAACAGAAAAAAAAGCTGATGACCGCTTTTGGCTTTCAGTAGACGGATTATGTTTTTGAGCATTGCACTGAACACATTTTTTAGAGTTATGTGTCAGCATTGTTGACAAAATTATGCCTCTAAGGCCTTGGATGCAGTACAATATTTATCACTATCATAACTCTTGACTTCGATATGTATGCATTATATTGCATGTGTGACTAGTGTAGATCTCCGCATATTTGTAATGTCTGATCGTCCTTAGGACCTTCACTGTTTTCATTTTGGTTAGAAATAATACATGTGTTAGAATGCGAACAGTGTAGATCCTGGTCAGATGGGACAACTGTGTATGCTGATCAAATTCTACACTGTTAAATTTTCAATAAAGGTGTATAGATCTATCAAGTAAGGGGTTAATACCAGTATAGCTTTAATTAGATATGAACTAAAAAGATATCAAACTGTTTGTTTAATGATTTATTAGGTTATTTCTGACCAGAAAGTAAACAGTGTAGATCCTGATTACATGAAATGTGTGTTCTGCCTGACCAGGATCTGCAATAGAATGTTGCATATAATATTATGTAGAGGAAAGGGTTAATTCAAACATGGTTTATTTGATTTTTATTTACGAATGAATAGCATAGGATTATTGACTGGTTATTTAAATGTGACTGATTTTACAGTTGTTCAAGGTAACTTCGATTTTTTGCATTTAATTTGTGAAATAAATCTTTGTGCAATATCAAGAATTGATTAAATTTGAATAGCTTTATAGGAATTTCAAGTTTTACTTATGCTGAATTTTGAAACAATTACTATGTTGCCATCATTCTGTCAATTTCAAATTACCTGGTTTCCATTTTGTTGAATTTTTCCAATTTTCAAAGGTTGAGAAAATAAACGCCAGAGTTTGTCATAAAAGAAAACATTGGAAACTTTCAATTGTTAAGTCAATTCAGCAGACAGTGAGTTACCCAAAATTGCAAGAATGTACTAGTGCTATTTCGCGATGCAGAATAGTTTCAATACATCAATGCAAATGGTAAAAGTGGTAACTTTTTATTTGCAGCTAGTATACATAATAATATATGAATACAGAATTTTATATCTTAATGCTTCCAAAGTATAAATTATGTTCACCATATCTATCAACTGTAATATAAAATAAAACTTTAAAACAGAATGAAATTAGATTTTGGTTATATTCATTTGCTATAATCCTGACATTAAAAACGTTAAGAAGATACCAACAGAATGTTAATGAGCAGCCATTGTTCACTGTTGTATTAGTTTTCGGTTGTCGATTCCGAGAGAGGCTGTGCCTTAGTTCATATTAATGGTTAAAACAAAATAAGAATAGATTATCCAATGCTTGTCAGGTATTGTGACATTACGTTTACATCAGCCAAACGAACTATATAACCATTACATTGTAATGCTTAAACAATCATTTTAACCCAACAGTTTTATACGCAAGTGCTTAAAATAAAATCATCACAATTATTTAGTTTACTTCCTGTTTTACATAAACGTTACAGGTTAGCACCAGTGCACTTTGGATTATTTCTTAAAGGTAATAATGTTGTATAATTATATTTAAAAAAAATAATGTCATATTTATTTAGCATAATATTGTAAAAATGTAAAAGTTAAAGAAGTGTGATTTTAGCAAAGTAAATGTTTTCAATAAGTCCAAGTTAAAGTGGTATTTGCATCTATACAATTATCGTTTCAGTTGACCTTATAATATATAATATCAAGGTATACAATGTAGTGAACAAAAGGAAACTTTACACGTGTTAAGGGATCGCAAACATTGCAAATGGCGAAAATTGGCTAAAATTTCAAAAGTGAATTTTGGAGGAAAAACTTGTTGCCACCTTGATTTTAGTGACAAAAATGTATTTAGCAAAGGATGTACTGTTTGCAGGCTCAATTTGGTCTAATTCCATGTTGAATTACCAAACACATACATAAACAAAAGAAAACCCGTTTGAATGAGAACTCTGAAATTCGTGGACAACAATCCAAAACAACTTATACCTACAAACTATATGCTGGTCCACAATGTTTAGTGCCGATTCGTCAAAATAATGTTAGGGTTTTCAAGAAATTAAAGGAAAACCTATTTCCGGGTTCTATTTTCGGTTTGAATTCAAAACATTTTGATGTACCTTTTCAAAACTCGGCATCAATTGCCACTGGTAGGCCAATGAATATGAAGAAATATAGTGTCACGTGGGTGTATTGAAGTTTGGATGCTCAAGTTGTTTACCGTTTGCACAAGAAGTCTGGAATGGCTGCTTGAAACGTCGAGAAAAATGATATAGGTATCGCGTAAACACTTATTTACAATATTTTGCGGTCGGCTGTCAAAATAATGTCAGAAATTTTAAATAGTACATTAATATGGGTTGACTTCAAACCAAAAGTAGAGCCCGGAAGTAAGTTTTCTTTGAATTTCTTGAAAACCGTAACATTATTGTGACCAATTGGCACTAAACATTGTAGACCAGCTTATACTTATTTCAGGTTTATTGCCCATGAAATTCAGAGTTCTCGACATGCAAACGGTTTTTTCCTTTTGTATGTGCTTGGTATTAGAACACGAATTAACTAAATTGTGCTTGCAAACATTAGTACATACTAAGATAAATACATTTCTTCACTAAAGTCTAGGAAGCAATGAGTATTTCACCCAAAATTCTTTTTTTTTTTAATTTTAGCAAGTTTTCGCAATTTGCAATGTTAGTGATACCTTAATGATGGCTTTTATGTCCCCATGGAACATTAAAAAGGTGAAATGTGCATAGGAATCGCCACATTCAGAAAAAACAGCCTCGCCACACAGTCAAGAAGAAGAGAGAGGGAGAGAGCATGGTTTATAAAATGATCAGTTTCAAACAAGACACCACTAACAATAAACAATCAAAGTACTGAAAGTACAGAAAACCAGCGAATAACCAGTGCCATGATTCTCATACATGTATCCATTTACGAAAAAGCAAAAGAACTTGGTTCACTCGCAAAGACCTTTATCTTGTCTATATGATAGTGGAAATAAGGGTTCCCATGTATTATCTGGATAAAGGCTTCTGTTAACCCTTTACTCCATAGATATACCTTAATAGCTTGGGCGAACAGTTTGTATCCATATTAGCTGGCACATCTTTGCGATCTGACTTGGATTTAAATTGTTCGCTTTTAGAATGATCATTAATTTTTTCAGACCAGTAATCACAAATTTTAGATCCAGATCAGATGGCACTACTGTGCTAGCTGATCGGGACCTGAACTGTCACCTATGTGATGAAAGGCGTATATATTGAGTAAAGGGTTTCCAGCAAGAAATTATAATAGTGAAATCTGTTTACTGACATCCCAGAGACAGAATGAACACGAAAAATGATAAAAAAGTGAGACCGGATCGATGGGAATGATTATGCATTTATTTGAAATAAGAAGTATATAATTGTTCCCTTCATTGTGAATAACATGTAAAGGAAATCATAGAATTGAGAATCCTACATTTTAGGATAAAACAACCAAGAGTCGTAACATTGCCGAAAGCATTGGAATTTAATGCTAGATAACACACATGTAAAATTTGAGACAATTTCAGAGGAAAATGAATTACAATAGCTTATTATACCATAAATTTCCATTAAGTTGTATATAATAACGGACTCGATGTTTTTTTTTTTCATGTTGCGTATTATAAGGAAAAAGTGCCAGATTTAAACATATTATTGAGTTTTGGTTGTTAAAGAGCTGGGACAAATGTCCATTAGCTTACAATCCGTTCATATAACATCAGTTTCAGCAGACAGATGTGTCGTTTTTAATTTTAGGCTTCATTATGGTTTCTATATTCACACGTACTTTTACTTTTATTTGGCTTTCTTCAAAACGCGAGAAATTGTGACGTCACTGACATTTGCAGATTCATTGTGTTACTGCGCCTATGATTTCATGTAATCCGAACAAAAATAAATGTAATCAGAACAAAAATAATAGTCATCTCTAGCTTAATCGAAAACGTAAACCTAGTTAACATCTTCACCTTTGGAAAAAATGTAAATTATGCATTATTCCTGAAACAAATCATAGTCCGTTCCTTGGACCACTGATGGTCTTATTGTCGACGTGTCTCCTGTCACGTACGTGATAGCCGGACATGTAACGCGCTTGCTCGTAGCATGTTTCGAATACATAGATCTGTAAATCTTACATGTCCCTATTTCTGTATGAATAGTATTCTGTATACTAGTTTTAATATGTAAAATTTTACACATCTCAATAGTTTACTGTTTACTGTTCACGCTTATATGTGGAAATCCAATATATAAAAATATTCAGCAATGATGATTGCTTCATGTTCAGTGATTTACAAGGCTCATGAACGCCTATCATCAAATAATAAACAAATGTTCGCAATATGTCTTGAAAATTTCAAGTGAAAGCATTTGCGCATTGATTTCATAAAGTGGACAATTGAAGAAAAATATGCTAAGATGGAAATTTATCATTATCTTTATTGTTAATAAAAATTTAAAAAATCGTGAAACAAACAGTTAAGCAGCGGAACAAACGTCCAATATTGAAATGGCTTTAAAATGACAA
The DNA here is from genome assembly GCA_038501625.1 of Corbicula japonica. NCBI lineage: Eukaryota > Metazoa > Mollusca > Bivalvia > Venerida > Cyrenidae > Corbicula > Corbicula japonica. Next base: position 217,318 of record JAZAYU010000574.1, on the reverse strand, counting down.
AATAAAGCAAATGTTTTCACTGTTATTTTGAGCTTCGAATTAGCAGAAAAGATATATTAAATATTTCAGAATTAATATTAAGCTATTGTAATATCCTAATATTGGGAATATCGTTTATATGTCAACCTAAAGGTAATATATCTGTGACTCGCTAAAGAATCACTGGCGGCTACAACCCCCAGATAAAATTGGTTTACTGTTGTCGATTGTGTTCTGAATTAAGAACAGCGCAGTGAAGCAGTCAAGCATTCTTTTAGCGATACTAACGTGGCACGAGCCAACTTTAACCCGAGTGGTTACCGCCTTGGAACGGTCAGTGGCAAATCAAATAGCCACTGGGGTTTGAACCAGGTTCTATGGTGCACCAATCTCACACTTGCCCAAAAAGGTTCCCATAACACAAAACAAGTACAAGTTGTCTTGGTAAAAAAACTCCAACCCACTTATCGGTTCAACAATGTTGCATGCAAAAGCACACACAGATATAAAACATAAGAAGCTAAAAGCATTGCAAAGCCAAAGGGCGGGTACTCAATGATCTTACCGAGATCAGAGTTCCTGGAGTAAAATCAGCAAGAACACGATGACAGGGATAAAAGAAACAAATCGAGCTTCTAGGTTCTTTTAAGAAAAAGATTTCATCATAAACCTTTATAAACTCTTAAATCCCTGCCACCGTCGTGCAACCAGAGAGGTAAGCATAATGACCAACTGTAGAAGGGTTAATCACCAAGCATGCAGCGTAAATGTACGTATTTAAATGTTATATGAAACTTTGAAGCAATATCGGTGCGTTTGTAACAGCGTCGGTAACGGGTTTCTTAAATATGGAGGTTAAGTTTGAAGACTTATGATTCTTCCCCCAAAATTTTAAGTTTGAGCAATTATTCGCAATTTACAATGTTATTAATACCTTAATGATGGCTATAATGCAATCCGAGTATTTCAAAAACCCTTAAAAATGAAGAACTTTTTAAGTGATTTTCTGATCATCAGCCTGGATGTCAAAATGCATAAATTTGTGTTAACAACGTGTGTGACCACTGATGGCTATAAATTGGACTGCAATGTCATGGGATATGTATTATTCTATTGGTCCATATTGATCAGATAATATGTCGCAGATCAATCTTGGGCATTTTTCGTTAAACGCTTAAGAGTACCTAGTAAATTGACCCTGTATTCCGAATACAAAAACTCTCTATCTTTTTTTCTATATAATATATAAATTATATAAAATAGATGAATATCATCATTTGTTTAATACAAATTATTTTATTTCAGATAAGTATTTAAAGCATATCTTTTCTCTAAACCGGAATGGCAGCTCCTACTCCATCGAGACCAGGAGTTGCAATGCTCATAGCGAACGAAAAATTTGAATTTGTAAATCTGAAGTTCGGACAAAAGATTAGATCCGACAAGATTTGGTGCAAAATTAGATGCACAAAATCTCGAATATGTGTTTAAAACAAAACTAAACATGCAATTACTCGGCGAAAGAATACATGACAATGTTTACATGACAAAGGATAAAGATAACCCTTTTTGGAGCCATATAGAATGTACTGGAGAATGCCTAACGTGTCTTATTCGAAGAACTGACTATACTGATTCGGAATGCTTTGTACTTGCTATAAGCTCACATGGTGTACTATATGACGGGGAGCAGGAAGTGTGCATGTCAGATGAATCGATTGCAGACAGATTAAAGTTATCCGAAATCATTAAAGCATTGAGTGACGATCAGTGCCCGTCATTGAAAGGCAAACCACGAATACTGATACTTACAGTGTGCCGGGCTGATCCAGACGATCCCGAAGGCGAGTTTGCAGAGCAATTTTTCAATATTTTTGTAAATCTTAAAGACTAAAACCTTTCGTTAAACATGGTAAATGCAAAATAATAGTTTTACCAGATTACAAACACTGAGAAACTTTTGGAATGAAAGCGTTTTGATGTATATACATGCATCATATTTCTAAGTGTTGTATTAATAAACAATACTAAGCAAGACAGTTTAAGCTATAAAATAATACAAATAAACGTATTAGTGTATTTTGTTGTCTTTTAGACCGAAGCCGGGATAAAGGACAAATTGTGAACGAAAAAGATGTTGATTTAGCCGGTTTGGTAAGTGGACTATTTACTGATAGTTTTTAGTGAATGAAATAAAAACAACAATTTTTCAGTGTCAAACATAGCCGGACAAAGAAGGTTATTGTTGATATTCAGAATTTAAAAAGAATGAACAGGTAACAAGAAAACACTGTATATGTTTAGATTATGTCAGTAAATGTTGACATATGTCTGAAGATTTTTTCGTTGGTCTCCAATCTCACTGAAAGTGTATGCATCTAACTGTTACAAACATGAAATTATGTTTTGGTATTCCTCAAACACATCGGAAGTCAGCTTATCGCTGCTATAAGAATGAATTATTTTATTTGACACAATATACATAACTCTTTATAGTCGGTCCATCGGACGATTCACGAGATCTTATTGCGTATATATCTGTCTATAGCAATACTTGGTCATCTAATATATAATGAACAACCAACATGCCTTTTTTACTTTACACAAATAAATATTCATGCATACGAACGCTGTAATGTTGTAAAATGTGTGTGTTTTTTTAATATGAATAAAATGCATTTGGTTTATTTTGTCATAGCAAAGTTGGTTTTCAGCTGATACCTTTTGTTTAAATAGAACTCTTCTGTGCCTGGGATGGTTTACTGTCAAACCGATTATATTTATAATGCATGTTGGATCTTGGGTCCTTATTTCTGAAAATGACTTTGATGCTTGCGTTCAACATCAACACTGCGATCGGAATAATAAGGACACCTGAAAGTAATTTGAAATTATTGGATATTTGTATATTGTTGACGTGTTTTTTAAGGATTCCTTACAAAATGGTTTTATGTACAAAAGTACATACGATTAATGGCATTGTATTACTTTATTCAGATTTTATGGATGTAACATTGGGTACATAAAATATAAACAATTTAGGACAACATTGGTCTGCTGCTGTGTTTTTCGATATTGGATTAAGGGTCGGTGCGTTTGGGGTTGGAAAATGATTTTAATTAATTTGGCAAATCCTAATGTATAATCATTTACATTTAAGAACGAGCTTTTAAATTCTTTGAAAGAGAACCTGCTTTTGTAATAACTGTTAAAACAGTGCTGTTTTCGTTTCCAGTCTATTATTGGACCATGTCAAATTCGTAACGATATTTTGAAAATCAGCATCAGTATTGAATCGGCAGTCAGCTACTTGAGAATTCGTTCGATTCGAATACTAGTACTTTCCTAAAACTACTGTAAAATATTCAAATTTTCTTTTATTTTTTCTGCAGAATATTGATCCAAGAGATGCAAACTATGATGGGCAGACGGGTATTCCTTCTGATGGAAATGTGCAGGAAAACAATAACCAAACCGGTGCAAATAGTACAATAACCGATTTTTCCAATAGTACTGGCTCCAACGTATCAACTAATAGTTCTCAGATTCCCAACCAACCTCCTAGACATCACACAGAGGTTGTAGATGATGAAACGCTATATTTGGAGAAACTGTATTGTCCGGAAAAGGCATTGCAAGATCTTCCTAATGATTTTCTAGTAGTATTTCCAACATACAAAGGGCTAAAAAGTGTACATAACAACCATACCGGCTCTTGGTTAATTGAAGAATTAAGAAATGCAGTGGAAGAGCACGATTTTGGTCGAGAACCTGAAATGAACTTTCTGAAAATACTTACAAAGGTCAGTAGAAAGGTGGCTATAGAAAAAGAAGGAGAACTAAACGAGAAAACAGCAGTAACCATTTATCACAGACTCAGAAAACCATTGATATTTCGGCAAGTACCAACAATAGAATTGCAGAATCCACAACCATCGTTGCCAGGGATTTGACCACACCTCTTAGTAATTAAAACCGGTTATTTGTCCTTTATTATGAAGTCAGTATGTCATTCAAGACAATGTGCTAAGATTATAAAGCTGAGAATGGAGACCAGACTTAAATCTCAAAGATCTGATTGTCTAAAATGAAGACTTGTCTCCACTTCAGACAATCAGATGCTTGAGATTTGAGAATGGTCTTAAAACTTTTATAATCTTTGGCAAATATCTACAGTGAAACCCCGCTATTAAGACCAACATTTGGACCGGGAAAAAGTGGTCTTTATAATGGTGTGGACTTAATATAGAGGTAGAAAAGAGTGCAAAACTGTAAAATGGGACATCAGAATAGTGGTCTCGTTATCAAGGAGATCTTAATTTCGGGATGGTCTTAATACGGGGTTTTACTGTAATTCGTTTTGTAAAACGAACGGATCTGTAGACATAAAATAGAAAATTTAACAACAAGGCTAGGAGACTCATCACACAGATTGGCCATCTACTTTAAATTCTAATAACAGAGTACAAAGTACATGTAGTTGTTCACTTATATTTTAAAATAAATTAATTGTTTCAAACAGTTAACCACGTATGTTTTTAGGTTTGCCTAAGCATTTTTCATGTCAGTTATATAGTTACTTAAAACATGTTAAGAGCTTTTAATCGTTGTGTTGTTGACTATGGCAGCCAGTTACGTTTCGATGGTTCGGAAATAGTGTAAAATGAGCTAAATAGTAATTGACTGACTAATAATCGATGGTGCTTATAATTAAATCTGTTCCAAATATTTCCTAAAGAAACTTAAATACATCCAATGACAATATTTCTCAAAGAATGTTTTGTACGGGTTTGATTTGGTAATTAATTAAAGAAAAGAAAAGGCAATAGTAACTTCTCCACGTTATCTGCAAATTTAAAGAGAAAGACTACCAACATTATATTCTACAGCACATTGATTGCTTGGCGATTAACTGACGTTCTATTTGCAAACCTCTTTGTTTGCAAGACGATGACATGCTTTAAGAATATGTAAAATATTTAAAAGGAAATTAAGAAAAACAACTTTAGTACAAGCATACATAGTCATGCTCTATGGTGTCTATGGTAACTGCCTGGCACAAACCATTACATTGTAATATTATTATTTTATATATTTTATTCATATTATTTCCAACCCTTTTCCTTGCGTTTGTGAGAACTTGAACGTGTATCTTTTATTAAGAAGAGTTTTTTTATGGCTATATGTTAATACATATTTGGATAACTCATTCTTGAAAACAACCGAATTCTTTACATTGGTTTGTTATACAGTTTTATTGTACTTTCAACTTACCCGGTCTGCTATCACTTTGACAGTATTCAAACGTCTTTTATAAACACCGATATGTCAATCTGATCAACTCATAAAACTTGGTTATGTGCACCAGTGTTGATTCAGATCAGCCTACACATTGATGCAGCCAGATCAGAATCTAGACTGGTTGCTTCTTGGTCAACTGCAACCTAATACACTGCTAGCTTTGCTTAGGGTCACTTTTGTGGTATGTACTTAATAGTATTATTGTTGATGTGAATAGTTTTAAGAGGTATGTATTGATACATTAAGTTTTGTTTGTACTGTTAATTGATAAAACCGGTGAATTAGTGATCTGAATTGAATTATTTAACTGAAATAAGATTGCAAAATTATCTAAGAGCAAATTTAAAGACTACAAAAGTGGCTTTTATCAAATTTTGAGGAGTATTTATCTAAAGCGATCGGTGTACATAACTTATGAGTCTGCATATATGCGCAGGCTATGCTTGATCGGCGCTTACACCTATACTGAGCAAAAATAAATAGTACCCACTTTTTATGCTTAAATTCTCATTCAAATATTTTCACACACTTCAGAAGGCGTTTTATTAATTAATCTCAATTGTTTGTGAAGATACTCTTCAACACTTAGACCTGAGCAAACGCCCATCAGATACAATACAACAATACATATTGGATTCAAAAAAATATATATTCAATTTAAAGGGAGTTAATTGGAAGTGTTTGGGATTTCTAGCGTTGTTTATAGAGGACGAGTTGTTTTATTAATGAATGTTTTGTGCTTTTATTGACATGAAGATTTGGAGAAATTGATTTAATTCCAATTAATGTGATTTTTTTTAGAATCACTTACTTCTTCCTAAAACCCCAGTAATAGCAAAGGAAAAGATAACTTAGTCGAGACTGCAAATTTTCAAGAACATTTTATTTCTTTGTAACGATTACAGATACGCAGATCTGTTCAATGAAAATTTTCTTTTTATTTTTCTTATATTACAAAATTATAGGTAGGAAAGTGGGTACTTTTTGTGTTTGCTGAGTATATAATATTCTTCATAAAGTGAAGGGTAAAGAAACAGAAGATATCAAGCATTTGATAAACCAGCGTGTTCTTGAGCTAAATAAATTTCGTCGTTGTTTGCAAATGCAACAGCATCATTGAACGAGATAAATTTGATGTACAGTAAGTTTTTTTTGCATAAAGATTCAGTATATCGGTAAGTGACGGCCATACTATTTTAAAATGTCGATGAATGTGCATACTGAAAAAGCTGTATAAACTATTATGCAAATTTGTTTAGGCAAATCCGATCAAACCTTAAACTAACAAGTGCAATATACGAGTAAATATGCATGAATATCTTCATCCCATTTGTAATAGCAGATAGGCGTTTAACAGAAATACTTGTTTTGATCATGTAGTCACCAAAATGTTGTTGCTGTAATAGCTGTATGCGGAGGTTACTAGAGTCGCATCCCCAGGGTGCCTTTATTCTAATGCCAATGATTGTTTTCAAGGCCTTACCATATCCTTTGATAATTCATTTTGTCAGTTTTGTCTCCTTTCGATGATTACATGTATCACTGGATAATGTGCCTTCGGGAATTTGACGCTATGCTTATGAAATGTCATAAAGTAAAGCAGACTAAATTGGTTGTTATTGTTCGTATTTGATAGGGATTCACAAGCAACCATCTTGTTACAACGAACATCTTGGTAGTTCGGAAAGTTACTTATTTTGAATATGACATAATCTATTTGTAAAAAAACGCACAAAGTACAAAACGGATGGAGGGTCAGTTTCTCAGCGTTGACCTTGATTCTCAAAAAGAGGCATTCCATGTACGTTTATTATTTGTGGTGTCTATTTTGAAAGCGATCATTTTATTACGCATGCTCTACTTTCCTCTCTGCTTTTATGCTGCGTTGGGAAGCTGTGTCTTCTGGGTGCGGCAATTTCTGGTACATGTATGTATGGAAATTTCAATATTTTAATTATAAACTCTTATTATTAAATATGTAGCAATAACGCTTGTCGTCTCACAAAATTAATGATGTCCCAATCAAACATGATTTTGTAACAGATGTGTTCACCTCAACAGCTCTCTGATGTGGCAATATATACCAAAACGATGCCGAAATCAATTTAAACAAGGCAAGTTAAAGAGAAAATGCGCTAAACCCTTAAGCGTGTATGCTTTCAATTAAAATAAGGTTTAAATTCTCATAAACATGATAAAGAAACATTTAAAATTTATTAATTATAGTGGATGGCTGGCAGACTTGTAAATCAATAAATTCCGTTCACTACATAAAGTACATACATTATTCTGAATCAGTAACATATGTTTTACGCAGATTGTCCTTTCACAAAATAAATATAACAGTTGACATTAAAAAGTTTCAAAAAGCTTTGATAATCTCGACTATCATCATGTTCTTCTGTGATTTCGTGCTTAATTAAAAGCTCGCAATAACAATTGCCGTTTCACCAAAATGAATGATTTTCCGGTCAAACATTAATTTTCCACAGATATTTTCATCACCTCAACAGTTCTCCCAATAGGATTATACTACAAAAGACCCCGAATTAATTACAGCAAGGCAACACAAGAGAGATATTTAAGCTGTAAAAGACATTTTAATGAATAGCCCTATATTAGGTAATTATTTCTGTGTAAGGATGTCAGATTGTTATGACACTTACCATAATGAATGGAAGACTTGTTAATGGTCGGATCAATTAGTGATGTTTAAGTGCTTGAGGAACTGTTTTTAAAGTGCTCGTACAACTTTTGTAAAAGCCTAGATGGTATAAGCAATTACATTCATTTTAGCATAATACTGCTCAAAGCGAAATTTAATTATACTTCACATTACAGTATCAGGAATAGCCACAATACAATAACACATCCTCCCAATACACATTCAAAACAGAGAAAAGGGAAAAGAAAGCATGTGTTTATACAGTCAAGTAGCAGGTGCATTTTTAAAGCAGACACAACAATCAGTTAATAAACCACAATACAAAACACAAGGGACATTTTCTTATTCATAATCCGTCGGTGTTCTGCTGGTATTTTGTGACGTTGATTGAAGCTAAATATCTTTTTTTTTAAATGTTTGCCATAAAAGTGTAAACATGTTATGAATTAAAGACTTCTTCTGTGATAATGCTCAGTAAAGTTGATGGCTGTGTATATTAATATGTGAACATTCTTTCTTGATGCAAAAAAGAGAAAATGCGCTAAATCCTAAAACATTTGTCATATTTATGCTTCAATTAAAATAAGGTTTTAATTTCTCATAAAGAAAATGTTAAAGTTTATTAGAGAATACGTGTTATTGTAGATGGCTTGTGGACATGCAAATCAATTAAATCTGTTAACTTTATAAAATACATCTTTTGAATCAATACAACATGTCTAAGGCAGATTGTCTCATCACACAATTAACATCGAACATTCCATTAGACAGGTTCAGAACGCTCCGATCAGTAGGATACTATTTTGCGATATTGTAGGCGATAGTCTGGTTAATAAAAAGTTAGCAATGGCATTTTTCGTGTCACATAATACACAATTTTCCGGCCAAACATTATTTTATCTCAGACATTGCCACTTAAACAGCTCTCTTAAAAGTCATCAATTACCAAAAAATGCCGGAATCAAATTAAATAAGGCAACATAAAATATATATTTAAGCTGTAAATGACATTTTCGAATTAATAGTTTGAATGCAGAAATCACATTAATAAGAAACTTAATTATGCGAAACTGCCTGGTTACGGTCAGTGCCCAAGGTTATAAAACTGAGCATGGAAACCAGTCTCAAATCTTAAGCATCTTAAGCATAGTGTTGAGAACTTGTATGTTAATATAATGTATAGTTTCTTCCCTGATGCACAATCTGATGTTAATTATGTATGTTAATATGATTGTGTAGATTCTTCAATGATGCGCACTCTGTTGTGAATTGTGAATGTTAAAATGTGTAGATTCTTCAATGATGAACAATCTGCTGTGAATTGTGAATGTTAAAATGTGTAGATTCTTCAATGATGCACAATCTGTTGTGAATTGTGAATGTTAAAATTTGTAGATTCTTCCCTGATGCACAATCTGTTGTGAATTATGAATGTTTATATGTGAAGATTGTTGTCCGATGCACAATTTATTGTGAATAGTGTATTATTATATGTGTATATTCTTTACTGATGCACAATATATTGTGAACTGTATATTTTAATATGTGTAGTTTCTTATCTGATGCACACTGCTGTGGTGAACACTGTTACTATGTTAATAAATTTTCATTCTCCTTGATGCACAATGCGTATGTGAACTTTGCTTGCAAACATATATAGAAATAAACATGAAGTTGTTTTACGTTTTCATGGCGTCTTGTTGTAGGTTTATTCTCGATAATTAAAATTACCCCTTCTGGTATTATCGGTTTTTCATTCCCACAGCGGTTTAAATAGTGGATTTGATTAAAGCATTTTATGTAATGCGAACTATTTTATAACAAAAATATTCTGTCAGGGATCGCATTGAACATTATATTGTGTCAATGTTTTTCTGCGCATAGAATTTAACTAAATGCTTAAGTGCATAGCTGCAATTGTATAAACATATGCTCATTTATATATATGTATGTATTTTAATTTATGATTTTGATAACAATAAAAAGTTTCTGATTTAAAAAATAGGTAAGTAATAAAAACACTATTTTTGAAATGTGACTTATGAAGATAGTTACATATTTTTGAAATACATACATCAAACATTATAATATAATAACAAACATATACTGAAAAAATAATAACACCTGCCAGAAATGCCTTTTAATTTTAAATAACATATTTGAATGTTTTCTATGCAACCTTTTTACAACATTATCAATTGATTTATTTTTTGTTTGCTTTGATCGAATGATCATGTTAAAGTGATGTTCGATTCGTCTAATTAAAACTGGCCATACACTAAGCATCAGCGCTAAATGCATAGCTTAACTATAATACAAAATATATTAATCATTAACTAAACGGAATTGAAAGAAATACGGGTATATTGTTGAATCGGCTGTGCTGTACTATTGTGCTGAAATTGGCCAACGCAATTGATATTGTCGCGTCTCTTGAAGCCTAGAGGTTTGCTCTTAAATGTATAAATTTGATAAATTAAATGATGTTGAATATGGTGGCTGATTTATGCCATTTCGTTTTTTCGTTATTTCGCCGCGAAATAACGCCAAGAGAAAAGACGAAATAACGAAAAAACGCCACGCTAAAAGATGAAATAACGAAAAAACGCCACGCGAAAAGACGAAATAACGAAAGAACGCCACGCGAAATAACGAAAAAAAACGCTAGTTTTGCGCGAAATAACGAAAAGTCGCAGTGCGAAAAAACGCCAATTTAACTGCACAAAATAGCGTTCTTTCTAGTTTCGCCTTGCGTTCTTTTGTTATTTCGCTTGGCGTCTTTTCGTTATTTCGCTCGGCGTCTTTTCGCTCGGCGTTATTTCGTTATTTCGCCTGGCGTTATTTCGTTGTTTCGCGTGGCGTTTTTTCGTTATTTCGTCTTTTCGCGTGGCGTTTTTTTTTTGTTATTTCGTCTTTTCGCGTGGCGTCTTTTCGTTATTTCGCTTGGCGTTTTTTCGTTATTTCGTATTTTCGCGTGGCGTTTTTTGTTTATTTCGTCTTTTCGCGTGGCGTATTTTCGTTATTTCGCTTGGCGTTTTTTCGTATTTTCGCGTGGCGTTTTTTCGTTATTTCGTCTTTTCGCGTGGCGTCTTTTCGTTATTTCGCATGGCGTTTTTTCGTTATTTCGCGTGGCGTTATTTCGCTTGGCGTTTTTTACGTCTTTTCGCCTTCCGGTTGACATGCGCAAAGTGTAGCAACAGTAAAGCTGGGCATATGGGTAAAAACAACTATTCACGGACGGAAGGAGGGAAGGACAGACAGACGGACAAACGAAGACCATTTCTATTCCCCCATCCCGCTACGCAGCGGGGGATAGAAATGGAAGGGCAGAGGCAGTACCAATGACTTTTTCCCAACCACCACCACCAAAAAGTTTAAATTGGTGCGAGTTTTGAGAAATAAAAGTCAAAAAAAAAGAAATACAGGTGGGGTGTGATGGATAGGTGCCTGAATTCCTACCCAATCCCAACAACAAAAACATTTGATGGTTTGAGTTGATAACAAATAAAATAAACTACAGCTCCGCGAGTTAGATGTGTCGCCTAACGAAATTTTTGTTAGTTTATTGATCTACAGTTATTGGCAATGTATTTGCACACATTCACATATAAAATAACCTTTTAATTGTCTGATTGCAAGAAACATGCACAACAAGTTAAGTCCTTGGCAAGAAAGGCACTAAAATCAATTAAGGGAATAATTTTAAAGAATGACAAGAAATGCTCTATAAAGTCAATCATAGGGGAATAATTTAACGACATTAATGGGACAAAATATGAGCAATATTGTCGCAAAGCATACCTAACACTGCTTTTACGAAAAATGAATACCAAGTTTGGAGTCATTCGAACATATTGTGACATTGTTACGCTCCTAACAAGAAATGCTCTATAAAATCAAAGAAAATTAATTCAAAAACGGAAGAAGGTAGAGTTACGGTTCTTGTGCAGTGCACTTCGAGTCATTGCAAGGAACATGCATACCAAGTTTGGAGTCATTTGAACCTATGGTGACAGTTACGCTCCCCACAAGAAATGCTCTGTAAAATAAATCAAAGGGCAATAATTAAAAAACGAAAGAAGGTAGAGTTACGGTCCTTGTGCAGTGCACTTTGAGTCATCGCCAGAAACATGCATTCCGAGCGAAGAGACGCCAAGCGAAATAACGAAAAGATGCCAAGCGAAATAACGCCACGCGAAATAACGAAAAAACGCCGAGCGAAAAGACGCCAAGCGAAATAACGAAAAGACGCCACGCGAAAATACGAAATAACGAAAAAACGCCATGCGAAATAACGAAAAGACGCCACGCGAAAAGACGAAATAACGAAAAAACGCCACTCGAAAATACGAAATAACGAAAAAACGCCAAGCGAAATAACGAAAAGACGCCACGCGAAAAGACGAAATAACGACAAAAAAGGCCACGCGAAAAGACGAAATAACGAAAAAACGCCACGCGAAATAACGAAAAGACGCCACGCGAAAAGACGAAATAACGAAAAAACGCCACGCGAAAAGAAGAAATAACGAAAAAACGCCAAGCGAAATAACGAAAAGACGCCACGCGAAAAGACGAAATAACGAAAAAACGCCACTCGAAAATACGAAATAACGAAAAAAACGCCAAGCAAAATAACGAAAAGACGCCACGCGAAAAGACGAAATAACGAAAAAACGCTACGCGAAAAGGCGAAAATCGAAAAAACGCCACGCGAAAAAACGAAATAACGAAAAAACGCCACGCGAAACAACGAAAAAACGCCAGGCAAAATAACGAAATAACGCCGAGCGAAAAGACGCCAAGCGAAATAACGAAAAAACGCCATGCGAAGCTAGAAAGAACGGTATTTTGTTCAGTTAAATTGGCGTTTTATTGCACGGCGACTTTTCGTTATTTCGCGCAAAACTAGCGTTTTTTTCGTTATTTCGCGTGGCGTTCTTTCGTTATTTCGTCTTTTCGCGTGGCGTTTTTTCGTTATTTCGTCTTTTCGCGTGGCGTTTTTTCGTTATTTCGTCTTTTCGCTTGGCGTTATTTCGCGGCGAAATAACGAAAAAACGAAATGGCATAAATCAGCCACCATAGTTGAAGCATATCCGATTATACAAACACTTTTTCAGAGAAAATGAATCAATCCCTAGGACCAATGTTTAATTCAAACTATTATTATGACAGTTTTTCGTCCGTCTTCATTTCTATTACATTCATCATATGTCTAAAGTCTTATATGATATTCAGATTTCATCATGTAATATTATTTATCCTGCAAATAGATGAAACCAATAATTTTTTGATATCTTATACAATATAAAAATCAGTTCTTATTGTCCGACATATTACAGAACTGTGTTAAAATGTCAAAAGAACTTTAGACTACATATATTTTAATTATATGAAGAAAAGTAATTGTACAATTATTTTATGAGATAAATAATTCATTACGATTAGGCAACACTTCCTTTAAATAAAGTTCAAATCACCTTCAAATTAAATAGTTATCGTTACCAATCTTATTTACAACACCTGTGAGGGACGAAAGAACCGATCCCATTTCAACAGACAGGAACGTTCTACTAAACGTGATTGCTGATTGAAAACAGAATGTGTGAATCATTTTCAAAAAACTAAATTTAGATTTAATCGCGGCCGAAACGTCTGCATTAAAACTTGGTACAAACGCATATCGAAATTTTGACAAACCCTTTATCCAGTCAAGCAATTTCTTTCGAAACAATAGTGATAGTTGTTCATTGCAAGTGTAAAGTCGATTGTGGCTGGGTGGGATGCTGTGCCTTCTGGATGTTGCGGTTCCTGATATGCACTTTTTAAAATCTAAACTCTTATTGCTTAAATGTAGAAATAACATTTGTTATGTCACAAAATGTATGAATTTCAGGTCAAACATGATTTTGTCATAGATATTTCCACCTCAACAGCTCTCTTAATAGGCATTGCATAACAAAACAATTCAAAAAGGCAAGTTGTTCAGAAAATGCGCTCAACCCCAAAACATGTATGTTTACCTCTTTTGATTCTCTAAAAAAAACTTAATATTGTTTAATCGTAGATGACTTAATATGTTTACTACATAAAATACACCTTCTGACTTATTAAAATATGTCTAACGCAGACTGTCTAAGCAAACAATGAATTTTGAAATTGCCTTTTAAAAAGTTCAAAACGCTTCGACAATCATGACATACATCGTGTGTTTTTGCAATATTGTTAATATGTAGGCGACGGTCTGCTAAATTAAAAGCTAGCAAAAACGTTTGTCGTGTCACCAAAATGAACGATTTATTTTTCCGGTCAATCAATATTTTGTCACATATATTTTCACCCAAACAGCTCTCTTGAAAGTCATTTCATACCAATGGACGCCGGAATCAATTATATAAGGCAACACAAGATAGATGTTTCAGCTGTTAAAGACATTTTAATGAATAGCCCGGTATTAGGTAATTATTTCTGTATCAGGAAGTCACATTGATATGCCACTTAGCAAAACGAAGGGAAGACGTGTTAATGGTTGGATCACTGTGTGTTTTAAGTGCTCGAAAAACGTTTTTAAGTGCTCGAAGATTTTCTGACTTGAAAGTCTTTATGACAAAAGCAATTATGTTTAATTATCCAAAATATTGCTTAAAGCAATAGTTATTTATATTATTATTATTATTATTATTATTATTATTATTATTATTATTATTATTATTATTATTATTATTATTATTAACTTCACATCCTCACCATACGCACACAGAGGAGAAAGAACCATGTGTTTATAACATAGTATTATTTAAAACAGATACAGCAGTCAGTTTACAAAAGTATTTTTGCGAATTAGAACTGTGTATGTTGTATGTAGATTCTTCTCTGAAGCACAATCTGTTGTAAACTGTGTCTGTTGATAAGTGTAGATTTTTCATTGGCGCACGGGCTGTTGTGAACTGTGTATGATATTATATGTAGGTTCTTCTCTGAAGCATAAACTGTTGTAAACTGTGTATGTTTATATGTGTAGATTTGTGATTGATGCACAATATGTTCGGAGCTGTGTATGTAAATATATGAAGGTTTTTTTTATTGATGCACTATCTGTTGTGAACCGTGTATGTTAATATGTGTTGGTTCTTTTATGATTTACAATGTTGTGGTGTACTTTGAAACTATGTTTATATATGTTTATTCTCCCTGATGTACACATATATACAAATAAACATGAATACATCTGGGATCGAAATTTTTCGGAAAAATTACAGATTACAGACGGTCTAATTGATGAGGTTTTAACTGCAATTAATTTAATCCTCATGGGATCTCTAAGAGATTTAATTACTAGGAAAGAGAAAGAATAAATGAAAGTTAATCAGTTCAATTTCGGGAAACTGTCAAACAACATTTTAATTCAGATAGGGGTGGGGAATGAGTGGTTTAACTGTTTAAGAAAGATTCAACAGTTAAGAAATTGCAAAGTTGTAAATTTAATAAAGTGTATCAAGAACATGATTCTGAACAACATTGCTCTCAATGATGATGATAAAATTATTGCCTGTGGCTATTCTAAGTAAATAAAGCTTCATATTCACAGTTCAGGGATGAATACTCCAATCTCTTTCTTGAATATGAATTGTACCACTATATAATGTCTATAAATGACTGCGGAGGACCGGGTTTCGCTGAACGTTTGGACATATTATTACATAAAAGGATTGTGAACATGTGCGTCAATTATATACGAGCTAATGTTTTCAATAATAACAATGCTTTAATGTGGAACAGTAGCTAAGTTTGATTTTAATACGAAATGATGTAATATGTCAAAACAGCATTCAATTCCAAAAGGGAATGTCCAGTCATTCCCTTTTTTTAAGTCCTGATTCTGGTGTATTATATGGTAAAAATGACAGCTTTTTTGAATTGTAACACAATCATATGCAAAAACAAACACATTGTTACAGCAAATAGATGCATTTAATGCATACAATTTCATAACACAGTGTACAATCTTATAAAATAAATACTACAAAATACAAAAAAAAATGTTTCCTCAACATAACATTTCTGACAAAGTAAAATGAGTGAAATGTTCCGCTGGCGTAACTATTGATATGGTTGTTTGGTTTTACAAGGCAACAATTTAAAGATACAAATAGCCCTAACCAATTGTTATGCCGGCAAATACTTTCAAATAGATGAAATGAATTGTATTTTAATGTGATATGAATAAGAATGTTTTATGAATTATTTCAGTCGATTGGTGTACAGATGCTCACTCAAATACAACAAAGTATTTCATAAAGTTTTTGTTTCATTTTAAGTTTAGAGACTATTTTGGTTTTAAGTAAATTGAAAGTCGTGAAAGAGAGTTACTTAAGGAATCAAAGTCACTCGTAGGGCGGTGACTATGTACAAATATGAATGATACCTCCATTGCATTGTTTACAGTTATTCTACAGTTTATATGTTTTGGTATTTGAAATCATTCAAAACATAAATCACGAAAGTTCATGAAAAATGTTAAAAATGTATTAATAAAATGATTAAACAAACAACTACACAAGAAGACTGATTGCAAATATTATGTAACCATAAAAATAGTATAATATTAACAAGCACTGAGAGCTTTGTGTAGATATCTAAGATAAGTATCGGTTAACTTAAAATAATATTGTTTTGTTTTATAACTTAGTTTAGTACTTAGTTACTACTGGCCAAACTGTAATTAAACTGGGAATGAAAACCAGTCTCAAATCTCAAGCATATGATTGTCTGAAATGGCGACCATTCGTCATTTCAGCCAATCAGAAGCTTAAGATTTGAGACTGGTTTCCAAGCTCATTTTTATAATGTTGAAATCTGGAGTGCGGCAATCATAAAACATTATTCCTTTATTCAAAATATAGTGTAAATATATCACGAAATATAGTTCCAAAATGACATTTAACTTACTTATGGTTTTATGTCAAGTCAATGACTTAATACAACATTGGAAGCCATGGCATTGATATCAGAAAGGTTTCCGTTTATACTCCAAAGGTTTCTAAATTCTAAGAAATAGTGTCTTGTTTATAACTGGGATATTTTTGGTTACGACTAAACTGCGTCAACCTATCAACATTATCCCTTATTGTTTAAAATTGTCAACGTGAGAAATATCACGCTTGGGAGTGTCATAACGATATTTACCACAGAGATGTTTACATCAATAACTTAATTCAGCATTTTAAAGTCATGACATTGAAATGATTTTTTTCTACGTTTTCATGGCGTCTTTTTGTATATATTCTCGATAATTAAAATTACAGCTTCCCTTGCCAAAGTAAATAGTTAATTTGGTAATTGCATAATTATGGAATACAAACTATTTTATGGTAACAGTAATTCTGTTCGATCGCGCGAAACATTATTATATTATTATATAATTGGGTCAATGTTTTTCTACGCCTAGAATTGAACTACGGTAAAATGCTTAAGTACATACGGTTACCGTAGTAATTGTATAACTGATGCTTAAATAATTTGTTTAAATTTATGGTTTTGGCATAAAAATCGGATTTAATAATAAGGCAATTATCTGAACACTTGTTGTAAAATGAGATTTTTTAAGATAGTTGCATTTGTTTAATACATAAATCAAACAAACTATATAATAACACGCATAATATACTAAACAAAATAATAACACTAGTATAGAAAAAAATGCCTCTTTATTTTTACGTTGTAATAACATTCGAATGTGTTCTATGCAACCACTCACAGCATTATCATTTGATTTTTTTTCAGTTGCTTTGATCAAACATGTCAAATGATCATAAAATTTATTTAAATTATTTTCGGTTTATCCAAGTCAAATACTGTGTTTTTTAAGCAAAATATTTTGTATTTAAACACTCCTCATCAGCGATACATGCTTAGCACATGAAAACATGTAATTATTAACCAAAAACAAAATGGAATCGAAAAGAAGTACGAGTAAATTGTTGAATTAGATGTGCTGTAAAACTGTGCTCAATTTGCCGCCGATGTTGGAACTGTCGTCTCTCAAGATGATAAGTGCCCAATATTATAAAACTGAGCACGAAACCAGTCTCAAATCTCAAGCATCTGATTGGCTGAAATAGCGACCAGTCGCCATTTCAGCCAATCAGTTGCTTGAGATTTGAGACTGGTTTCCATGCTCAGTTTTATCACCTTCAGCCAAGATAATTGCTCTTACAATTTATACAGTTGATAATGATATTGAAGCATACCAGGTGATCTAACATATTGTCAGAGGAAATGGTTAAATCCCTAGTACCAATGCTTAATTTCAACGCTTAATTTGCAAATTCTGCGCCCTCCTCATCTGGAGTTGTTAAATATTTATCAAACGTAATGCGATCTTAAATTTTGCTATTTCTCGCAAATTTGAATTTTGTTGACAGTTTTAGAAACATTGCGAGAAAACGCAGCCTTTTAGGTAAAAAAATGGTTTAATGTTAAATAATTCATGTTTGGTAAGATAAAGTCTAACATAACAGTGATCTAGGGAAAGGGTGAATGGGCTGCAGATCCAGAGACTGCGGTTGGAAACCCAACAGGAATGAGATTCGTCTGCGGTTTCCCAAATCCACATTAGGCGCGAGTTCCGGTTAGCAAGCGAGGAAGCAGTCATCGAGCTTGATTAATATAAGTTAAAACAACTTGTTTCACAATCGATGTAAAATAAATACGTTTAAACTAAAGTCTTATATGATATTCAGCTTTCATCATATAATCTAATGTATCATGTAGTTCGCAAATAGATGAAACCAACGTTGTTGTTTTTTTTTATTTTTTCGGCATTAGCTGTCTAAGCTCACTTTTTACCTAGTTTTTCGACCAATGAAATGTTGTAAATAATACTCGTATTCTGTTATTATGCAGAGGGAAAATGAAATAAACTATTTCGATTGGTAGCTATTTACACCAGAGAGGCATCTAGCAGGGTGGAGAGGTATCTAGTGGGATTTTTATTATTATGCAGCGGAAAAATCAAATAGATTATTTCGATTGGTTGTTAGTGGGTGTTGTATTGGAGAAAAACATATTTACGATTTAAATAACCAGTTAAGTCAATATTGATGGCTTAAATACAATTTTATATGGAATATTCTTGGGTGTCAGGTAAAAACTTGCGTACAGTACACAGTGTAAAACGAAAAGGAAGTGTAGATATTTCTAGTTCTTACTGGTTCCTTTCTAGTTCCTTTGATACTGATTGTTAATTTCAAGTTCAAAAAAAAACAAGCTCATTGTAGTGTAGTGGCTAACACTCTCGCCTCGCAAGCGTAAGGACCCGGGTTCAATACTCAGTACTGACACTTTTTTTAAAGTTAATTTCCGTAAAAGTTGGTAGATTTCGCTCTTGTAACAGGATGTTTTTATTTATTTATATTTAATTTCAATGACATTTATTCATCTTGAGTTCTAACTCTACAAGAGGTATTTTATTGAAACTGAATAAATGTAGATCAAGACTTAATGTAATACATTGCTTCTTTAATCGACTTGTTATCACTGTATGAAATTGTTGCAACAGCTTCAACATTTTTTTGAAAGACACTTTAAATGAATTTATAAGTTGTCATGATTCGGTCCCTTAATCTCTTGGTCATACTAAGAAGGCAGGGAGGGTTCGTCAACAGCTATAACAAGTCTGCGTCGCCTCTCTGTATTTCTTTCTTTCTTATATACGAGTACATGTATATATAAATCTTTTCCATCAACGCCGTTTATCTTTTTTAAAGATATTTCTTGTTTTATTTTTTTTATTTTGGATTAATAATATTAAGCACTTATAATTCTTTTCCTATTACCTATCAATGCAGTTTCATAATAAATACATGGCTTTCATTTATAATATAATGGACTCCATATTATAATATAATGGTCTCCAATTTTAATTGTTGATAAATGTTTTAGTTTAAATTTGGAACTGATTAGTTATGAGACAAAATATGCTGTTTTGATAAGCCTTCCCCCCCGCCCCCACACACACACCATTGTAGAGCATTGCTTGGTAGTTTGAGTTCTAACTTAAAATAATGCACAGCAATGTTTCGCTGTTTGAGTTCCAACTTTAAATAATTCCAAATAACTCCAAATTTTTCTTTGAAGTAATGGTCAGTCAGAATTGTAATTCGTTTGCTTAACATTAAACACCAGTTTTGAAACTTGAAACACCGGACATCTGACTTGTCAACAGTTTCAAGATTGATTTCTGACGTCTTCCTTTAATAATTCTGATTTATCAGTTATCACATTGTACAAAAAAGATCACTTGTCATTGTCCGATATAACAAACCTGTGTTTAGATGTAAAAGATCTTTAGACAACATGGTAATTGTTAAAATATGCAGAACAAATATTTATTTTAAAATTATTTGTTGAAATCATTTTCAATTAGGCAACAATTTTTCAAAATAAATAACTATTAGATAAACAGGGAACTTTGAAAGCCGACGAACACGACAAATATGAAAATATTGCAGGCTCGGTTTGCTTGAGTCTGTTCGTGGGCAATAATGGAAATGCATATTTCTGTCCACGCCACCTAGCCCTGGGTTGAGCGCAACTCAATAACTTTATACCAATGAACAGTGCAATTTTGACAATATGCATATAACGGTAAATATGGAACCTTCCATGCTGTATTTTCAAATTAATACCATTCCATGTTCAGCGGCGTATGGTCCACAGATAAAGTTCGAATCACCTTCAGTTAATTAGTTATCGTTACCAGTCTCATTTCCATGACAGGTGAGGGACGAAAGGACCGATCACATCTTAACAGACAGGAACGTTCCGCTAAATGTGTGTTGCTGATTTAAAAAAGAGGGCGCGTATCATTTTGAACAAAATAAGTTTGGATTCAATCGAGGCCGAAACGTCTGCGTTAAAATCTGGTAAAAAGGCATATCGCAATTCCGACAAACCCCTTTTATAATTTCCAGTCAAGCAATTCAGTTTGAAACAATAGTGATAGTTGTTCAAGTGTAAACTCGATTGTCATTCTCACCAATAAAACGTTAAAATTTATTAATCGCAGATGGCTTGTATACTTGGATATCAATAAATTGTGTTTACTACATAAAAACAACTTCTGACTTGGTAAAATATGTCTTACGCAAAGTGTCTTATCAAACAATAAATATCAAAATTGCCTTTTAACAAGTTCACACCGCTACGACAGTCGTGACGACCGTCACGTAGTTTTGCGATATTGTAGGCGACACTCTGATTAATCCGATTTTGTGGTGACTGTCTGGTTAATTAAAAGCTAGCAACAACATTTGTCGTGTCACCCAATTAAATGATTTTCCTGCCAAACATTATTGTGTCACAAATATTTCACCTCGACAGCTCTCTTAATAGGCATTACATACCAAACGATCCTGGAATCAATTAAAATAAGGCAAGAGAATGAGAACATGCGTTACACTTAAAATAAGGTTTTTGATTCTTATTAGGAAAAAGGTTAAAAATAATTAATCTGAGATAGCTTGAAGACTTGCAAATCAATAATTTATGTTTACTTCATTATACACAGCTAACATCGGAATAATTAAAATATGTATAACGCGGAGTGTCTTATCACACATATATCTACATGTAAATAATGAAGTATTCAAAAAATGTGGGTTCAGAATACTTAATATACTTTTCCGATTTGGGGGGTGACAGTCTTGTTAATTAAAAGCTAGCAACAACATTTGTCGTGTCATCAAGTTAAAGGATTTGCCGGTCAAACATTATTGTGTCACATATATTTTCACCTCAACCGTGACCAAGGTTATAAAACTGAGCATGGAAACCAGTCTCAAATCTCAAGCATCTAATTGGCTGAACTCACTTATTTATCAATTTTAGAAATTTGAAATGATTAATTAACTTATCTCTTAGTCAATTACCAGAATAGATGAAAAGGGAACTTTGAAAGCCACCGAACACGACAAATATGAAAATACTGCAGGCTCGGTTTGATTGAGCCTGTTCAGTGTTAACAATGCCCCCCTCGTGTGTAGTTATCGACTTAATATGCTCTACAATTTTAGAGAGCGCTAATGGGAGGTAACATTGAAAGAACTCTATTTCTAAAAAGTTATTAAAAGTAATGATGTAAAATTTTGCTATATTTTTGAAAAATTGAACTAAAATATACTGTAAATAAACGTGCGTTATATTAAAATGTTATTAAAACTCTTAAAATCACTAATATTCAATATTACGTTTTATGGTTCTTCTGTATTTTTAAATAGTTTTGGCTAGAACTGACGCTAGTTTTGAGTACTTGTTATTAACGCGTTGCATAGCAATGGTATGACGTATACATAGGTCATAAATCTTCGCGTGTTAATAGATACCATGTTAAAGCTAATGGAAAATGTCAATGGCATGCCACATCTTGAATACTACCACCCTAATAAACCGTTTCTTTTACTATCGAGGAAAATTAGAATCAGATTAATAATCTTGGAAACTGTCAAGAGGATGTGACGAAAAAATTCAAAATTAAGTAAGTTTTACTAGATATTGTCTTTGGTGCTTTAGAAGTTCATTGTTTCCTCTGTTTAAATGGAACAGTACTCTAGCATCTTTGTGCACTGTAGCGGGTGTAAAAAGGTTCCCTTAAAAGTTTACAAAAATGATAATATCAAAAACATCCTTTTAAGAGCGTTGAACTCGATGCATATGTCTGTGAAATGATTGAGTTGCTCTCAACCCGTACATGTGGCTAGGCGGTGTGGACAGTAGAATGTATTTCTATTACTGCCCATGAATAGGATCAAATATTTATTATATGGTTATTTGTCGTGATCGGAGGCTATACAAGTTTTTCATCTATTTTTATTCTACATTCTGATTAAAACGAACTCGGTGGTCAAGCTAATCAGTTTGGCCACAAGAAACAAGATTGAAAAATATTTTTAGCGCAATTACAAAGGTTTGTCTTCAAATATGTACCAATACTTATACACGTGCATACATGTAAATAAACGCTATCAGTTTATAACTTCCTTGGTACTGTATTGTCTTTTTCAATATTTCCAGTTTATTGAGATTTGCCAAGTACGGTTCGTTTTTAGTGTATTTGTTTAGTTTTTCAGATATATTTATTGTTATTATATAATGTTATCATTTATCGTGTTTATATATTTATTTAAAAGATGACATAAACGTAGAAAATGTATCATATTTAAAATGTATAAGTTAATTTATAGCAATCTGACATAAATAAGTCGACTTCAACATCAGGAATAATCAAGTCTTAGCCTATTTCTTGCAGTTTTCAGGTTTCAAATGTCATTGCTCTCACATGTGGAAAAATACTTTCTTTGTGTTTTGTCTTTAATGATGACGTGTAATTAAGTAAGTGAAAGGCGTTGAAACTCATCATGACATACTTCATGCCCGATTTGATGAAGCCCCTTCCTTGGTAGTGATGAAAATGGACACAATAACTTACGCACCCAGGATTATCATGACAACAACACGTTTAAATCTTTTAAATGTACATGTATAAACCCAAGGGAAAATCGAGACTAATTTAAAATTTTAAATGTCAGCATCCAAAGGTTGTGAGAATACTGCATTTTGAAGAATGGGGAAAAAGTTACACTCGGTTATTTTTTTACTTTAGTTATAACTACATTTGGAAAACACTTAGTTTTGTTTTTGAAACAACAAATTGGAAGTTTGGTTATACACCTGAAAACATAATGTTATGATGTCGTCTGATAAACTTCATGAAGTCATTTAAAAAATAGACGTCAAATGTCCAAGGTTCATTTACCCGTGACGGGTCCCCAAAAATGATTACACAATAAATCAGCATGGACGGCGTGATCAATATCTATTTATATTATTGTTTTAATTAAATAATTTAAGAGTTTGAAACAATGTTAAAGATATGTTATATGTTCACAGCTGAAGAACAGGAGTGTTGGTACGACAAATTAAGATAAACTGTTTGCATGTTCGACACAAATTCATAACATGATATTTATTATATATTTTGTAAACTCCAGAACAGCAACAAGAGTGCCACAATTATAACCCACAGGGATGACTTTTTCTTGTTAGATCTAGAGGTTCCAAATCTAAATATAATCCAGTAAGAAAGAGAGCGACTTACATGTAATCAGGTAAAAGAATACAATTAATTATATCAATATAATACCAATATCTAGCAAAAGTCATTCCCAGTGTTTTTGTGCCTTGTGGCAGCCGTTAATCGTCAATGATGTTACATTTTTTTATCTATGAAAGTCGTTGAGCATGTTAATTATATTTGTGTCAATATCGATTTGCGCTCAACCCGGGGCATGCAGCGTGTGCGGTAGTATGCACTTATATCACTGCTCATGAACAGACCTGGCCTGAAGGTTATAAAGCTGAGTTTGGAAACCAGTCTCAAATCTCAAGCATCTGATTGGCTGAAATGGCGACCAGTCGCCATTTCAGCCAATCAGATGCTTGAGATTTGAGACTGGTTTCCAATGCTCAGCTTTATAACCTTGGGCACTGCACTGTTTGTCGTGCTCGGTTGTTTTCTAAGATCCTCTTTATCTCACTTTTTAAAAACGATCAACATGTACGATACTTAGACTTTATTAGCAGAATTGTTAAACAAGATAATTGCCAATAGTAGTTGAATCAGTGGTTCACAGATACACATCTGACAGACTAAAAACATTCCGAACAAAGTAAGTTAGTAACTATGGATTCCATTGATATTTATTTTAATTACAGACCTGAAATACATCAGTTGGTTGCGTCACAGGAATAGCAGGCCTAGGCGCTGTCGCCGTGACGGTGCGGGTTCGCTCCCAGCTAGAGGCACTATCATTTGAAATTCACAGTAGCGCTATTTGTGCAGTGTGGCGGCCGTAAAAAGTCACTCCGTACATTCTGTCAAAGTCAGTACTGTTATCAGTAAAGTAACTCGTTACCGATGTCATGCTGTAATGGTTACGTATATCAGGGCTATCCGATCAACCTGTTTGCTGTTGTCACGGCTAGCTCAGTTGGTTGCGTAGCAGGAATTGGAAGGCTAGGCGCTAACGCCATGACGGTGTGGGTTCGCTTCCAGCTAGAGGCACTATCATTTTTATTAATTATCTATCACGGAAAAAATAGATAATACTGTTTAAAAATTGTATCGCTGTAACACATTAAAACTACAACATCACAACTCAAAAATAGACAATATAATCTTTGTCACCACAAACAAATAATGAAAATGAGTATTTAAGTGGTGACCACCCATTAAAAGGTCAGTAGCAAAGCACATGTTATTTCTAATATTTCTTTCGCTCCCAGGTAGAGGCAATTTCATTTGAAATTCACAGTAGCGCTATTTGTGCAGTGTGGCGGTCGTACAAAGTCTTGCGTATCTGGTTCAAAGCTACCAAATATTAAAAATTATCAAAGAAAGAGCACTCTACAGTTCTGTTATCAGCTACGTCCTTTAAGGAAGTTAGTTGAGAACGATGATAATGTACTGTATGTGTACAGTACTACTAAATTTGCTAAAGCTTTAATATTTGGGAAAGTTTTCAGACAGGAAGTTTACTTCTACTTGTGTGTTCATAATTATGAAAATGTGTTGGGGCAAGTGTAAGGTTTGTGCACCCTAGAACATGGTTTAAAACCCGAATGACAGCAATGACGTCCTCTACAAAGAGAAACTTGGGGAAATTTTATAAAACAATAAATCTAAAAATAGTAACATTAAATAGAAACTTGTGATTTGTGGAGTGACTTTGGTATTATTGTTTTGTAAAGAACATCAAATGTGCAAACGAAAAATCTATTCATTGTTGGCGTTGTTCATTAAGCCGACTGAATGCTAGTGTTAGATTATTATTGTGTAAAAGGCATTCCATAGTTTATTTTATTTCATTCCATTGCATTTTGCAGATCTGTAAGGTTTGACAGATACATTAAACAACTTCACCAACAAGATTATTTATTCTTGACAGATGTCACAAAAATAGAAATATTAAATGAATAATGTAAAATATTCCTTAACCTTATCTGGGTTTTTTGACATTCGTCTAGAAATACCGATGATTCAATGAGGTATAAACTTCAGTTTTACATGTATTGTTTAGACAAATGAGAAAGGATGTGCCAATGTTCGCAAATGTCGTAGTATTCGGATTACAAAGGAAATAGACAAGCGCCGATAATAGCAAGGGTGTGTAAGTGTAATATTATTTGTAAGTTGTAATTTAGCGTTGTTGTACATATTTTAAGATTTGAACATTCCAAAGTACTTCAGGTTTTCTATTTCTTTAACAGTTTTTTGCTTTTTGGTGTCCTAATTTTAAAACTAGAATTGCTTTCATAATCACATTAGTCTGACGTTAAATTTACGATTTATATACATAAACATTTAATTTGTTCACACATCCACAGTTAAATTGATGTTTACAGTAATTCAATCTTTATATTCACTCTTGATTTTTAAATCTAACTTGTTGGCAATCATGGTAGTTGATAACGCGAGAAATATGAAAACATTGCATGCTCGGTTTCATAATAAGGAAATTTATAAAAATGCTCACGTCGCCTTGTCGTATATGCAAACCATTATCTTCTCAAGTAAACAGAAAAGTACAAATTTTGATATTTACGACTTTATTCACGCAGAGCCTCGGTGTTAATTTTCAGACTAATACCATTCGAATGAAAGCTCTAAAGACCAAAACGAGAAAACAATGTACGAAACTAGACAATATATTTTCATTACAGGATCTAAGAATACGTTCTTATCATAGCAGACACCAGAGGGGTGAAAAACTAAATAATTGTTTTTCAATAATCTCCAACATCCAAACCTACATAGGCTTGGATATTGATACTACTATCATTACAATGGAACGAAACCTTTAAACAATTAAGCAGTTTCGTGATTAGTTATACGTTCAATAAATTTGTTGATAATATGATGTTCTCTTTAATTGTCTGTGGTGTTTTATTTCAAATAGATGTTCTTTTAAGCCGATGCTCCCATTTCCTTTCTACTTTTGGCTATTTTTCCTGAGTGTTGCGATTCATATTTTGTTTTATATCACGATAGCGTTGTCAGTGCCGTGTGGCGGCTGTAAAAAGTATCCTCGTACATTCAATCAGATCTGTTATCAGTTCCTTGGAAGGTGGTTGAGCGCGATATTTATGTTCTATGTAAATAGTACTTTGAAAATTTCTTTAAATCTGTTTTGATATTTCAGCCACTTTATAGATAGGTGGTTTTAATATCACAGCCAATTTAAATTCGGATATTGTGGGACCAAACGCCGCTAAACATGGAATTGCATTGATCTGAAAATACCGCATTGAAGGTTCCATGTTCACCGCCATATGCAAACCATCGTTTGGGATGGATAAAATTGTACTGTTTATTGGTGTAAATATTTAATTGTGCTCAACCCAGGGCTAGGTGACGTTGGCAGTAATATGCATTTCCATTACTGTCCATGAACAGGCTTAATCAAATCGAGCCTGCAATATTGTCATATTTGTCGTATTCGGTGGCTTTCAAAGTTCCCTTTCCATCTATTTCATAACACAATATTCGTCGATTTCAATAACGATTTTTAAGAGACATTTTACAAAGGGTGTTGTTTAAAAGATCTGCTCATGAAATCATCAAAGAAAAAGTCCTGTCAGATTTATTCCTTTTTGTAGAAGTTCTTGCATAAATATTTCATAATTAATTATGCTCAAAAGTTCCCTTTTCATCATTTTATTAATACTAATCTCAATGAATAACTTGTATTTATTAAGTTCACGAATTCGCCCAAATTTACTGCGTTTATTTCACTAAGGTTGATATATATTGATACAAGAAATATCTTTAAAAAAGATAAACGGCGTTGATGGAAAAGATTTTTATATATAAGAAAGAAAGAAATAAAGAGCGCGCAAAAATTTCGTCTGGTGATAATACGTCGATTAAAGTAGAATGTCTAACATTACTGTACATTTATTCAGTTTCAATAAAATAACTCTTGTAGAGTAAGTACTAATGACGAATAAATGTTATTAAAATACAATAAATGAAAATAATAACAACTTGTTACAAGAGCGAAATCTACCAACTTTTACGTAAATTAACTTAAAAAAGTGTCCCTCCCGAGTATTGAACCCGGGGCCTCCGCTTAACAGGCGAATGTGATAACCACTACACCAACTTGAAGGCGATTTGAATATCTGGACTTGAAATTAACAATCAGTATCAAATGAACTAGAAAGGAACCAGTAAGAACCAGAAATATCTGCACTTCTCTGTCGTTTTACAATGTGTATTGTACTCGAGTGTTTACCTGACACCCATGAATATTCCATATAAAATCGTATTTAAGCCATCAATTGACTTAACTGGTTATTTTTACCGTAAATACTTTTTTCTCCAATACAATTATCGCTTTTAAAAACGAAAATGCCCGAACATATAAGTGCCATGTAAATACTAACACACAATATAAAAATCGTTACGGTAATCATTAACGAGACCCACTAATAACCAATCAAAATAATCTATTTGATTTTCCCGCTGCATAATAAGTTTTATTTACAATACTTCATTGGTCGAAAAACTAGGTCAAAAGTGAGCTTAGACAGCTAACGCCGAAAAAAAAATTTTTTTCTTCATTTAAAATATATATTTAAAATAAACAATATACCAATAATTGAAATCTGCATTGCAATACTGTAGTATGTGTTTTATTTCGTGGAAGGTTAATTTTCTCGTTTTTTTTTCGCGCTAGGGAAAGTGCGAGAATTTAAACACAATCAAAATAAAAACTGAAGATTTAATAATATAATGCGCGAATCGTCGACCGCACGAAAATGTAGTTTACTCCTTCTGCGCGAAATATGTTATCCGCGAAATAAAATGTTATTACAGTAATAGAAACTGTTGTTCCTTGGTATACAAGCGATAATTCGGCATTATAAAATACTCTGTTTCTATTCCGTATTTATTTCCGTATATATTTGTATATATATCCGATACACTTACTATTGAAAAGAACGAACGTGTTCCATGTTACTACCATATATCTGAAACGCTGCACGCTGTCTGCAAAGGTAATCAACATTAACATATAGTTTTTATTGATATATCTGTTCAGGAATGAAATACAACCTTTTGTTTGAAGAAAGTTGGAAGTGTGCACTGTGTATGTAGATTTGGATGATAACGTTATGTTAGAACGGTTTTTATAGTTAATTACTTGCTTTGTGGTTAATGTGATATTGCATCACCTCAGGACGGAATGAGGCTTTTGAAGGGCATCCATAAGAGCATGAAGGTAAAGCTAAAGTAAATGTTATAGGTAACAAACAAACATATATAAATCCTAAACGCATTCGTCTGACATTGGAATGTTATGTCTAAAATACATTTAAGAATAATCAAATCTTCATCTGACATTTAAATGTTTTAAAGAATTTAGCATGTAACCAGTATAACATTATACTTACTTAAAATGTATTTTTTAAATGTCAGAATTGATTCAAAACAAGAAGACATAATATACTTGCCATGGTAGCGTTAATTGTATTTCATATTTCATAGATATCATGTGTTTTGCAATTACTTATTGTTAAGGTGACATATAGACCCATTGGGTCGGGTGCTTTTGTAATCTTTATATTTATTTAATGTCATTATATTATTTTATGCACATGTCACTATAATAAATCATTTGCATACTTACTTATTGGTGCAACAGTCGCCACTTACGCAAATTCAGACAGACAAACACGTGCAATAAGATATCTATGAAAGGAGTAAAAAGTAAATTGTATGGCAAAGAACATGAATTTCGGTTAAATAATATGTCATACAACTTCACATGTTACATTTAGTATAGGTTATTGTTCATGAAGAGGCTTGTATGAAAATTAAATCGTCAGGCCCAGCGCAGCTGGGCGACCGTTTAATTTTTCATACAAGCCTCTAAATAAACTATAACGTATATAATGGTTGAAATTATTTTTGTAACTGACAAAACAGTCTCCGCCTAAATAACCTTATATGGGTATACACAAAACAACTGTCAAACTGCAAGTAGTTTTGTGGCTTGTATACATGTACTGACAGAATATTTAGAAAGCGAATAATGCAATTTGTTTTATCTGAAAACACAATGGGTTTCAGGGGAAACCTGTGTGACAGTGTATTTTGGGTGGAAAAACAAGGGTTTGTCAGTGAAAGTTCCATTAAACCTTTACTCCATAAATTAATACATCTTTTATCTCTTGGCAAAACATTTAATATCCAGATCAGCCGACACATCCGTGCATTCAGATCATGATCTACACTGTCCGCTTTTAAACTCACTAAGTTATTTCTGACAAAAAACAACAACAACGACGAACAGTGTAACTCCAGAACAGATGGCATTGATTTTATGGCTGATCTGGATCTATACTTGTCCCTATGTGATAACAGACGCGTCTATGGTGAAAGGGTTAAACATTTTAAGAAGTTGATAATCAACCAAAAAGTCAACGCTCAAATCAATATTTAAATGATTTCCTTTACCACTATCTTTTGAAGTCACGCCTACTACCACGCTTCAAACGGTCGTAAGCGAACAATACATGTTCGTCATTAAACGTTCGAATGATAATCTTGAGCAAATCGTCCTATAATAAACACATTTCCGACGCGCAACATTATGAGAATTAAGGTACGAAATATTTGAAAAATACTGCATGGCCATTGGCTCAAAAATAATTTCAACCATTATATAGATATCATGTTTACGTCTATGGATATTGGATTGTCGCATATTGAATACTCCATCCCTAATGAAAATATTTCGTTTAACATCAAGGCAAACTCAAATCGGAATGGAGGATACTAAACTAAGAATAAACGAAAAATTGAAATTAAGACTTTAGTATT
>JAZAYU010000574.1:0-185925 GCA_038501625.1 Corbicula japonica | reverse complement strand
GCTAATCCAAACCATACAGAATGTTATTCATTGTAGAGGGCAGTATATAGACTTACTTAAACTTTGCTTTTTGAAGAATAATAATTGGGGCGCGTCACGGGAAAAGGTACCTTCTGACATTTGACGTCAATCCGTGAAATGACGTCATAAAGTTGAACAGATGGCATTAATTATTATGCATTTCGCGGTAAAAATATCATTTTATTGTCAAAATGTGTAACAAAATCACTTTTTAGTTAGGAGATAATAATAGATATTGTAATTTTGTTCTAAATATAGTAAAAACTAAAATGTCGCAAAGTATGTCCGAAGGTACCTTTTCCCGTGGCGTGCCCCAATTATGAACTGTGTCTGTCTCTTGCATGGTTGGCTAGGTGATGTCGCCCTATTTGTATGGCTTTGGAGTTATCTGAAAAATTTAATACGAGCATGACAGTACATGAAAGGAAAACAAATGTGACCATTGTTTAGATGCCATACATTTTCATCAATTGAAAATACACATTTAAAAAATTTTGTAAGCTGGTCAAAATGTATTTGGTACTAAATCAAGCCATGTAAAGTTATAAACATAAAAAGTGACATTATGGTATTTGCTGAACAGAATGGTCAAAATTAATATTTTTAGGAATAAATATAATTGTCTTTCCTTGAATCGGTTAACAAAACAACAGCAACAAGGCGAAGTTTCATATACAGTTCTTTCGAACCAACCCATTGGAATTCACATAATGAGTGCACACCTATCAACATGAATACAGGAATGACGTTACAATATTAAACGCTTCTCGAAGTAATATAAATGAGTTACATTAAGTAATATAAAGATTGTATCGTTAGGAAATCGAAAATAATCAGAAAATGTCTTCAAGTTCGAAATGGTACAAATTTTGTAGTTTAACTAACACGACTTATACTTTAAATTTATTTAGAAAGTCGAAAACAAAAGCGCCGAGGATACTGAAGGCAGAGGAAAGACAGAATCCAGGACAACAAACGTTCCTGCTGCGCAAACTTCTGAAAGCCGAACAGGCAGAGCAGAACCTGACCTTGAATATGTGTTTGAATTTCCCGAAAAGACGCTTCAAAATCTTCCAAAGGACTTTCTCGTCGTTTTTTCTTCGTACGCAAACAAGAAATCATATCACGACGTAAAAAGGGGATCATGGATGATAGAAGAATTAAAGAAGGTTGTTGAAGAACACAATTTCTTACAAGAACCACAGATGAACTTCTTAAATATACTGGCAAAGGTCAGCGGACGAGTTGCGCTGAATAGAGAGGGCAAACATGGTCAAAAACAAGCGGTTACAATCTATCATCGACTTACAAAACCAATCATATTTACAAAAAAAGAGGTGAAAGAGCACATAAGCAACCCTGAACCAGCAAGTTTTCACTAATGACGATTGACATTGTAAACCATTTAATAACAATGAGTCTTTTTGTAGATTTTTTTCTCAATAGAGGATCATCGTTGATGCTCGGCAACCCTTTTATCAATGTCATGAAGTTTTCGTTGTACATTCGTACAGTTTTCTTTTAACTTAGATTAATAACGAGACAGTCTTGATGTATAAAAAATATAAAGATTTTTTGTTACAATAATGCTTAGAATCAAATAAATGAGGATAATTTTGCGAGAAAACGGTATTTATCCTTGATTTTATATAAAAAAAGAAAAACGGTAATGCAAAATGAAATATTGTTTCTTCGTCTTTTAATTATTATTTGAAATGATTTATTTGTCGGAATCTGTAGACGACTTTTCAAAGTGTCCCCGTGATCTATTGTTTGTTGTTTTTTTTTTTCAAAACATTTTTATAAGTTTTTCTTTATAAATATCGATGTTGTATATGAAACGATGCTTGGCTGTGTTTTCCCATACTTAAATCTAAATGTAAATACTTTACTAGTTAACAAATCTACTATTTGAAATGTGTAAAAAAAACATGTGTTTCATAAATGTTCATGCTTATGGCAACAGCCGATATTTTTTATGAGACTTGTCTTACAATGATGGGCTGGAAATCACAGCTTTACATCGCATCATTTTATATGTACTTGTTTTCATAACTGTAACTGTAACTACATGTATTTGATATGACAGATTTACTAAATACAATCTGACGGTTCACAAAGAACATTTTTAATCAATCCGAATGACATATATCGGCAAAGTGTAGATATTCTAGAGCAAAGATTTGAATGTCGGCACTTCTCAGCAAACGACAAGTTTTGACAAATTCAAATATATCGGATATGTGTCTTTGCTTATTACTTAACTCATAAAAATAATAACAATAGATAAAAAGAGAACTTTAAAAAACAATGAATGCGACATGTAACATGTTTAAACTTATTTCTAGCTTGGTTTAATTGAGCTTGCTCATCGACAGAAAGGCATATAAGGCACACGTCGCCTTGCAATGGGCTGAGCGCAATTCACAATAATTATACTTTATGAACTAAGAAACGCAACTTCTTGAAACACGAAATGTATTAATAATTACGTGTTGAAAGATGTTGCGTTTTTTATTTCTTTAAATATATTATATAATAATTAATATATACTTAAAGAAAATAGAAACGCAACTTCTTTCAACATCAAATGCATTTCTTATTTAAAGAAGTTGCGTTTCTTTTTTCTTTAAGTTTATAAATTATACTTATTGAAATAAAAACAGGACCACATTTTGATCCTTTCTAAAATATTATGAATTTGTTCATTTTGTTATTTGAGGTTAACATGACGGTAATCAATGTGGTATTTTCAGATTGAAACCAGTAAATGATTAGTGGTGTATGGTTCCCAGATAGAAACTTTGTGAGTTTATTCTATCCGGGAAACCCATTGTAGAACTGAACAGAAAATGCGAATATAAATCCTGCGCATAAAAGAAAATATGAAATGCATACATTTCCAAGCTGTAGATTAATTAACAATATTCATACCTATACTTGCTGTGAAAAAAGAAATATCCAATTAAAAGACTACTAGTATTGAACTCAAGGACCTTCAAAGAACGTAGTAGATTTAAGAATTGACAAAACGACGGAGACACATTTTACAACAGCCACACAGCAAAATCAATGCCACTGTTAAATTGGAAAAGATAACTCAAACCCATCGATCACTACAAATGTAATGTTATTGCAGGGTTGGATTTATAGAGCATGTTCATAAGTAGTTAAAAATTCCTTTGGGCACTCGTTTATTGTTTTTAGGAAACGCCAGTTGTTATGCGTTCCTCTTTATGATAAGCCAAACAAAGCCTGCAATACTTTCATATTTGTCGTGTTCAATTGCTTTCATTTTCTAGCGTTTTTTTACGAATGTACCACTTTTTAAATTACTGTAAGTGATTGATTACATATGAATGGCTTCAGATGAATTAAAAGTTTTACGTATGACGGAATATGAAAAAAGTACAATGTTCAAGATCAGGAACACACTTCTGATGTTTGCCACCATTAAGTCTATTTGCGGTTTTCGGCAGATTTCGCGACTGTCCTCTGCTTAAATATTGTCAAACTTTGACCAACTAAACAGTGGAGTGGGTCTTTAAAGAAATCATTAAAAATTTCAATTTCTTAGTAAACGACATTTTCCGATTCTGCGACGTAATGCACATAAAGGTGTGTTATTTACATATCGAGAAAAGATCTTATTTACGGGACATCTTATGGAGAGAAACTTTTTATGGTAATGAAAGCAAACTAATCACCAATAGCGAGCACAGTGTACTGTGGATGCGCACACATTCGTGGACATAAAAATTAGTATTTATTCATAAGATACCAATTTAATGGGTTCTTAATTTTGCGAACTCAATATTCTGAACTACGATTATGTTCATTTATTTATTTTGAGCTGGTTTAAAATTCATGGACCGAAATTCCCACAAAATCCAGAAAAATTAGAACCCCAAGAGTAATAATGATTTTACAGCATTTATTTTTAGCACACGTAAAACATATCAAGTGAATGCAAACATATTTTCTATCTCGTCCTCGCTACCTGATTTAAACTTCGATGTGTAATTTGATACATGTACCAATAATAAATTGATTAAACTTTTTAAGCACTCCAACATGTTAAATATATCTACAATGATTAAGAGGTGAACTAGAGAATCGTCTGTCTGTAAAGATCAGTCGTGATAATAGAAGGGGAAGTTATGAATTAACTAGAAACATACAAAGTGTTTCTAACGTAATTTAGGCACATTTTAATATGTTGCTGCTTACTCCAGTATTATAACGAAATCATGTTGTTCTATATTTAACGCTCATCAGATCAAAATTGTACAGTGTTAAAATATAATGTATATAATGTGCACTTTACATTGTATTGATTGACTCAGATAGCCTTTAGATGCAGGTCAGGTTAACGTAAACATTTTTTTTATTTCATTAAGAAACGATTTGATAAAACCCGCGATTACTCAAACTTAAGTCGTGTTTTATACCTATTCGATTTTTTTACTTTATACTTTGAGCAGTGCATTATTGTAATATAATAATACTGATTAAATCAAAATAAGAATAGATAAATCCAATGCTCATCAGGTATCGTAGCATAAGTTTACATCAGCCAAACAAACTGTAGAACCATTCACGCGTAAAATGTAATTTTAACCCTACAGTTTTATTCTCTCAACACAAGGAGTGTTGATCAGGTGCATAAAACTATCACAAGTATTTACATGTAGTTTACTTCCTGTTTTACATACACGTTACAGTTTAGCACCAGTGTACTTTGGATTGATTCTTAAAGGTAATTATGTTGTTTATTATATTTTATACATAAATTTAATGTCATATTTAGTAAGCACAATATTGTACAAATGAAAAGGGTAAATATTAGTTAATGTGATTTTAGCAAAGTAAATGTTTTCAACATGTCCAAGTTAATGTGGTATTTGCACAGGACAATTATCGTTTCGGTTGACGTTATAATATCTAATATCAAAGTATACTAAACAAAAGGCAAATTTACATGGGTTATGGGGTCGCAAACATTGCATTATGATGAAAACTGACAAAAATCAAAAATGAACTTTGGGGGAAATACTTATTGCCACCTAGATTTTAGTAAAGAAATATATTTAGCAAAGGATGTACTTTTGTTTGCAAGCTCAATTTAGTCTAATTCGTGTTTAAATTACCAAGCACTTACTAAAACAAAAGAAATATCGTTTGCACGAGATCTCTGAAATTCGTGGACAATATACAAAAGCAACTCATACCAGAAATAAGTATATGCTAGTCTACAATGTTTAGTGCCGATTCGTCAAAATAATGTAAGGGTTTCAAGAAATTAAAGGAAAACTTACTTCCGGGTTTCTACTTTCGGTTTGAAGTCATTACATATCTCAAAACTCGACATTAATTCCCACTGGCAGACCCATGAAAGTGAAGAAATATAGTGTAACGTGTCTCACAAAAAAGAAATACCGTTTGCAAAAGAAGTCTTGAATGGCTACTTAAAACGTCTAGAAAAATGTTATAAGTATCGCTTTAACACTTATTTACAATATTTTGCGGTCATCTGTCAAAATAATGTCAGAAATTTTAAGTAGTGCAATAATATGGTTTGACTTCAAACCGAAAGCAGAACCAGAAAGTAAGTTTTCTTTTAATTTCTTAAAAACCCTAACATTATTTTGACGAACTGGCATTAAACATTGTAGAACAGCTTATACGTATTATGGGTTGCTTAGGTAAATATTCCATGAATTTCCGCGTTCTCATGCAAACGGTTTTTCTTTTGTTTTAGTATGTGCTTGGTAATAAGAACAGGAATTAGACTTAATTGTGCCTGCAAACATTAGTACTTTCTTAGATAAATATATGTTTTCTGTAAATTTAAAAAGAAAGCTTACCAACATGATATTATGCAGCGCTCTCCAGGCCTGGTGATTTACCCGGCTACAGTTGATCATTATGCTTACCTCTTTGGTTGCACGACGGTGGCAGGGGTTTAAGAGTTTATGAAAGTTTATGGGGAAATCTTTTCTTTAAAGAACCTAGAAGCTCGATTTGATTCTCTTATCCCTGTCATCGTGTTCTTGCTTATTTTACCCCAGGAGGTCTGGTCTCGGTAAGATCACTGAGTACCCGCCCTTTGGCTTTGCAATACTATTAGCCTCTTATGTTTTCTATGTTTGTGTGCTTTTGAGTGCAACATTGTTGAGCCGATGTATGGGTTGGAGTAAATTAACCAAGACAACTTGCAAACGCACACGAACATATAAAACATAAAACTTAAGGAACTAAAAGCATTGCAAAGCCAAAGGGTGGTTACTCAATGATCTTACCAGCAAGAACACGATGACAGAGAAAACAGAAACAATTAGAGTTTTAGTTTCTTTTAAGAAAGGATTTCCACATAAACCTTCTCAAACTCTTAAAAACAAACCAAGTCTTCAATACTTTCATATTTGTCGTGTTCAATTCCTTTAATCTATTTAAATTACAAAGAAAAAATCGATGTACCTACGAAATATCATTTTCTAGCGTTTTTACGAATTTACCATTTTAGAAATTACTGTAAGTGATTGATTACATATGAATGGCTTCAGATGAATTAAAAGTTTTACGTATGACGGAATATGAAAAAAAGTACAATGTTCAAGATCAGGAACACACTTCTGCTTAAATATTGTCAAACTTTGACCAACTAAACATTGGAGTGTGTCTTTAAAGAAATCATAAAAAATTTCAATTTCTTAGTAAACGACATTTTCCGATGCTGCGACGTAATGCACAGTTAGGTATATACATAATTTTTTTATATTTTCGTTTATTTGTGCAAAGAAACATATTGAGAAAAGCTCTTACTTATGGAACATCTTATGTAGAGAAACTTTGTTTGGTAATGAAAGCAAACTATTCACCAATAGCGAGCACAATGTTCTGTGGATGCGCATACATTCGTTGATATAAAACATATTTGTTCAAAAGGTATCATTTTCCTGGGTTCTTAATTTCGTGAACTAACTTTTCTGAACTATGTTTGTGTTCAATTTTTCATTTTGTGTTGATTTAAAATTAATGGATCGACATTCCCACAAAATTCACTAAAATTAGAACCCCGCGAATAAAAATGATTTTACAGCATTTATTTTTAGCACAAGTTAACCATGGGAATTGAATAAACTCAGACGCCTTTGTGTATCATATCAGTGAAGTTCATCTGTCACCATCTATCAACGTATCAAGTGAATGCAAACATATTCTGTATCTCATCCTCGCTACCTGATTTAAACTTCGATGTGTAATTTGATACATGTACCAAAAATCAATTGATTAAACTTTTTAAGCACTCCAACATGTTTAGTATATTTACAATGATTTATAAGTAAACTAGGGGAGTGTTACAGTTTCTAAGAATCGAGATTCGAGTAGAAAACTTCGAGTTTCAAGTAGACAATATCGAGTTTCAAGTTTGGATCTTCGAGTTTCGAGTCGGAAATTTCGAGTTTCGAGTTAATATGTTCGAGTTTAAACTATTAAAGATCGAGTCTCGAAATGAAAAATTCGAGTCTCGAGTTGAAAAATTCGAGTCTCGAGTTGAAAAATTCGAGTCTCGAGTTGAAAAATTCGAGTCTCGAGTTGAAAAATTCGAGTTTCGAGTGGAATTCTCCGAGTCTCGAGTTGAAAAATTCGAGTCTCGAGTTGAAAAATTCGAGTGTCGAGTTGAAAAATTCGAGTTTCGAGTTGGCAATGTTTTACGTTTCCTGCTGACACCATAATAGTTAACAACAATTTAAATCAACTATTCACCAAAAAATATTACATGTGTGATGTGTGAGTCCTATCAGAAAATTAGTTAAGAATATTCGTCATTTCAAACAGGTTTAGGTTTAACCCTGACCCGTTAAACCAAAAATGATCTATTAAGTGATTTTTAACATTTTTTTTCAAAGGGTGGAACTGGAGGTTAAACAAATGTTTGTTTATTCTGTCAATAGCAGTCATGTCATCAAGCTGACATATACAATGTTTATGTGACAGGTGTTGAGTTTTAGTGTTAGATTCCAAAATAAAATAAGGTTTCAAATGTTTAAACAAATTTATCAAATTATTATTTCAAGTAAACCATGCCATTTAAAAAAACTCAGTCCTAGAGCTCTATCGAGGTGACTGATTTGTATGTGTAAACATGCAAGAGCCTGTATGCTTCAAAAATCGGCCACACAAATGTACGAGAATACTTTGGTATTTAAATCACTGATGAAGCAAAGGGCATCCTGACATATATACGTGGACAAACAGAAAACATCAAATTATATGAAAAACCACCATGGAATCAACTCCATGTCGAGTAAAAATGCATAACCAAATATGCATAAATTTGCGAACTTAAATGTTTAATAGTACATGACTGATTTGACAAAAGATAAAGAGTACTGCACTTTGTACTTTGTTGAACAGAAAAAAAAAGTTTTTAAATGGTAAAGTATTATTTAATGTACCTCGCTATATTAGCAGTTAAAGTTTTTTCTTGCGTTTCTTGTGTTTTCTTGGGTTTCGTTCGACAAGATTCTGCTTTATCCAGAATATTGAATGGATCTTTTACCGTGTCAACTCGTTTGCATGACCTTGATAAAAGGTCGTTCTTACAATTAGTTGTATTTTTTTCTGTGTACGTGTGTTTGTTTCTTGTTTGTTTATTAAAATGAATATGCATGCATCTAATACAAAATTTGATTTCAGTTAGAATTTGGCTTGCAACCAAAACATCAAACAACAACAACAACAACAACAACATTTATTCGCACTAAAGCAAAAACATTGCTTCTGGCATATAAAATAATTCATTCACATAATCATGCAGTTGTAATAATTATTTTAACTGGAAAAGGAATTCTTAAAAGAGAAACTCTAATTATAAGCAGTTATACATTGTAAATTTAATCATGAAAACTTGATATAACTGAAAGTTAATAGTTAAAATACAAGAGGGAGGAACAATTTTTGAAATAACAAACAAAAATAATAACTAAGTCTCTAACTGATTCCGTAATCTTGAAGCTTTGTATATGTATTTTCCTAAATTTAATTGAATTTTCGCATTTCGTGTTTCCATTAATGAGTCGAATTTATTTAAATTCGGCCAACTTAAGTAATATGGTTTTAAAAACTCCTTTCGTAAATCTTTATACATTGGGCAAACTAACTAAACATGATATTCATTTTCAATAAAATTCATATTGCAAAATTGACATTTTCTTTCATTTTGTGGAATATTAAAATAACGTCCTCTTTCTATTTCTAAAGAATGTGATGAAAGTCGAAATCTACTTAATGCTATTCTGTACTTTGTTTCTGTAATCTGATCGAGGTATGGTTCTAATTCAAACGAATGTTTAAAGCGACTGTATGTTATTAATCTTCTTGAATTATTTATTTAACTGTACCAAGTTTGATAATAATGATCAAGTATTCTTTGTTTTATTATGTTGAACGAAATATCGCATGTTTCTTAATTTATCCATATGTTTGAAAGTCCAAGCTGTTGCAAGATGGTTTTTATTTGGTGAGCCCAGTTTTGATTATTGTAAGAAAAATTATTATCGGCATCGTTTTTAAGCATTACATAAATACGTTTTGTTACATTTCTATTGTCAAGTTTTATTAATTTTATCCAATATCGAATCATATGTATTTTTCTCATGATGATTAAAGGAACTCTTCCTAGTTCTCCGTATAATGCAGAAAGATTTGTAGACTTATTAACACATAAAAGTTTTCTTAAAAATTTTGTGTGAACGATTTCAATATCTTTTCCTTCATTTAAACCCCATACTTCCGAAGAATAATTAAGAACAGACGAGAGTAATATATCAAATAATTTACATTTCTCTGTGATATTAAATTCGTAATTGTTAAAAACGGAAAATAATCTTTCGAAGCGTGTTCAGATATGCATTTTTGCGTTCTGTGCCAGTTCCCATTTTTAAAAAAATATACACCTAAGTATTTAAAAGAGTCTACAATTTCTAGTTTTTCATTATTTATGAAAAAATCAACGTGTGTATGTCTAGAACTTCTTTCAAATATTAATACCTTTGTTTTCTTTGTATTTATTTTTAATTGCCATTTGTTACAATAATGTTCTATGTCGTTAAGCATAAGTTGTAGTGACAATGGAGATGTTGCGAACAGAACTTGATCGTCCGCGTACAATATAAGAAAAAATTTTAATTCATTAACCGTGAATACACCATTTAAATCAGAATCTATGTTTTCAATAATGTCATTGACGTACATCATAAAAAGAAAACTGGAACTCGCATCACCTTGTTTTACGCCTTGATGTATGTATACCGGTTCCGATATTTCACCGTTGTGACGTACGGCCGATCTAACAACACTGTACATTGCTTGTAATGATTTTATTATTTTTGTGCTTATGTTCTCTTTGAGAAGTTTCTGCCATAGAAACCCTAAATTTATTTTGTCATAACATTTCTCGTAATCAATAAAAATGCTATACAACTTTTGACCTGTGCTTAGAATTTTTGAAATAATAGCATGCAATATGAAAATGCAGTCTGTTGTACTTTTTCCTTTCTGATAACCAAATTGGAAATCACTTATTTTCTCGTTCTTTTCTGACCACATAGTAAGTCTATTCAACAGAATTTGGGAGTAGATTTTAGAAAGTATGTTATTGAGGGTGATACCCCTATAATTTTGAGCTTGATCTGGATCACCGCCCTTGAAAATTGGTGTAATAAATCCGAGACCCCATTTCTCTGGATATATTGAGTTGTCAAATAGATTATTGTACATTGTACATAGATATGGTGAAATAATAGAATATGCAGCTTTAATTATTTCGATTGGTATGTCGTCTGGGCCGCTTGCTTTTCCGTTATTTTGCTTAAAAACAGCCTTTTTTATTTCGTCTTCTGTGATTGGCGAGTCTAAATCGTTATCGTATACTGTATTTTCGTTATTATCGTTTTCTGTTTCGTCTGTAATAATATCCGTATGGTGTTCGCCTAACAGATTTTTAAAATGTTCGTAAAATTCACTGATGTTAATATCACTGTTTTGGGAGTTTTTCTTTTTATAGGATTTTTAATACTTTTCCAAAAAGCTTTAGGTTTAGTTTTTGCTATTTGTTTTAATTTTCTACTCTCATTTATTTTATCTTTGTAATTAGCTTTTTTCCTTGTTCTGTTATAATTGGTACGCATTTTTATGAATGATTCTCTATTTTCTCGTGTATTTGAATTTTGTAGATTTTGTTGTGCGTTTTTAAAATCTGTTTTTGCTTTTAAACATTCTGAATCAAACCACGTAGGTTTCTCTTGCATAAAATTGAGATTTATTATTTGTTATATGTGTTTTGATATTTTTACCAAATACTGTAGATGCATTTTGATATAAATATTCTGTTAATTTATCTACCTTTATCGATGGGTCATCATAAGTAGATAAGTATAATCGTAGGTTATCGATATTGCTAATCAACAATCGCTGGAAATCTTCAACTTTATCATGATTAAAAACTATTTTTCGCTGGCTATAAGTATTGCCTGCGAAAGATTGTTTTCGACTTTGTGTTAAATTGTGATCTTTTTTATTTAATGCAAAATAGACTGCACTATGATCTGAAAACACATTATTTTCAATAATCTTAAAATCACATATCGGTTCTGTGTCGTTTATGTTAAATAAAAGATAGTCAGTAACGCTCAGACCACGTGATGAATAAAAGGTGGGATTACCCGATTTGTCATTATAGCATCGTCCGTTTGCTATTATATGATTGGTGGATTTACATAAAGAGATTAATCTCCGCCCATTCAAATCAATAACCGTATCGCTATTATGCCGTTGTGATAAAATATTATTATTGCTTAAAAATGCAGTGTTATGTTCAAATTCATCCTGATCGAGATATGGATCAAACGTTAACAAATCCGATAAATTGCCTGTTCTAGAGTTAAAATCCCCCGTAACATATGTTCTTCCTAATTTTGTAAATTGTTCTAAATCTTCCTCAATTTTTTCAAAAAAGTCAAATTCCTTGTCTGCTAAAACTTGCGAACCTGTTGGTGGAATATAAGTGTGACAGATGTAGACATCTTCATTTTTACAAAAAAGATATTTACTAATTTTTAACCAAAGGATACCTAAATCATGTTTTTCTACAACAGTTACAAATTTCTTTAAATTTTGTCTATAATAAACAGATATGCCGCCACTAGTCCTTCCTTTTTTAATTCCTCTGGTTTTATTACCACATATATGATAGCTTTCATAGTTTTGTATTTCCAAATTTTGTGAATTGTTCTTATTAATCCATGTTTCACAAAGAAAAATAATATCATAAGAATTAATTAAACATATAAAATCTTGTTCACATAATTTTCTACAAAGTCCATTAATGTTCCACGCAACAATACGTAGCTTCCCTTCCTTATCCTAAGATGTTACTTCCCGGTATGGTCCCTGGTCGCCGTTTCTAACGAGAAGCCTGGAGCCTGCCCACTTAAACTGATGTCCTGCCGCCCGTTCCCGGTCAACGATTGCGCTCATTTCTCTGCGTTTTTGGAGAACGGCTTTTGTCTGCTGGATTCCGACTCCTTGCTCAGCATTTCTAAGATCCGTTGCCATAGTTGCACGATGCGCGGCAACTGATATTTTGATTGAGAACAGGAATCTAGACTAGCAATAGTTTAGATTCCTGTTGAGAATTAGCACGGGAAAGATAATTGACAGAACGTTGTTCATTGTTAATCACGCCTTCAGGTTGCTTTACTTTAAGTCACACCTTTTGTTATTGTTTCAACATCCGAAAGGGGAATGAATCCACTGCGGCAAAATTTGATTGACAGCAAAACCTAATTTGGAAATCAAATACAGCGTCTTTTGATTAGAGCGGCAGTCCTAAAAATCTGACAAAAAACGTGGTCGGCGTCTTGTGAAGTGCTGCAGTGCAACATGTGTTAGCGGAGATTGCTCGATAGGTCAAAATCTAATTAAAATAGATATTTGTACTTAAAGTTTGTTAAGGCATTGCTCAGTCCCTATTGCTAAAATATAGACAAAAATAAAGAAAAATATCAAAATCTCTCTAACTGCAAAATGCAGCTCAATAAAACTTTGCACAAACCAGCTCAATAAAACTTTAAGCAAACCAATATAATATATGTTTAGTTTACATAT
The DNA here is from genome assembly GCA_038501625.1 of Corbicula japonica. Taxonomy (NCBI): domain Eukaryota; kingdom Metazoa; phylum Mollusca; class Bivalvia; order Venerida; family Cyrenidae; genus Corbicula; species Corbicula japonica. The sequence continues at coordinate 172,731 of JAZAYU010000574.1, read as the reverse complement.
TCTAAGAAAAGTTAGAACAGTAAAGAAAAATAGTTAGACCTAAACAATCCCTAAAAGTTTGTTTGCAATTTATCACAAAAAGTAGCAACACTAAACATCAATTAAAATGTCTTCATGAGTAATGAGTTACTGGCAACAATATCTAAGGTCATTTGGTCAAACAAATGTATACACTATGAGTTATTTGTAAAATTGTGTTTGACCTTGAGTTTGCTGGTCGCGAAAATGGATGACCAAAAAATAAAAAAAAAGTTGATTTTTATCTTCATAATTGAAATATCTTTTCAAGGACCTTAAATAATGTTGTCAGTATCTTTCAACTCATGAAGGCATTTGAAGTGTTGTTTATGTTACTTCGTTTTTTTTTATAAATTGCAAATAAAATTTCCGGGATTTTCTTGTCTAACGTTTTTACTGTTCTTAATTTTCTTAAAACACCTATAGCATTGAATTGTGCAAAGTTTAATGGAAGCGCATTGTGCCGTTTGAGAGATTTTGATATTTTCTTTTTTGGCAAAGCAATGACGAACGGAACAATGCCTTAAGTATAAAGTAAGTTTTCCATCTTTTGTGTCTTTTTTCATGTATATTAAGGTTCTGTATAGTGTAACTGTATTTCCTTGTTTTATTACACATATGTATGCCGCTCATTTATTTGGGTCATTTAAAAGAATGTCAATATATCTATCTTTTTTTCTTTACAATTTATGGGCCATGCACTTTATTTCAACTGAAGTGAGGTTAGAACATTCATAAGAAAGTAGCTAAATATAATTTTTGTTAAAATGTCACGTCAAGTTAAGTCAATGGGGATTGTAAAAGTACTTTCATTTGTTTACAATAACTAAAACATTTTGTGTAAGATAACAATTTTAACACAATGAATTTCCATTATGACATAACTGAGTTGACAAAAGATAAAAAGTACTGCACTTTGTACTTTGTTGAACAGAAACAAATGTTTTTAAGTGGTAACTTAATTCTACTATGAAAAACTAGGCTGATTTAAAGGCGCAAATTTTTTATCTGATATTACCAATAAAACATTCATTTTTAAATCTTAGATTTTAAAAGTATTAACCTAAGAAAGCTTTTCTTCGACTTATCTACTTATTCTATGACTTGCTTTTGTTGACTGCAATACATGCCAAGTTTTAAGAAATCAAAAATCATTACTTTGTTCGTTTTATGTCTTTATTTCATGTTGGTATGTGCATAGCATATGTAAATGTTTGACTGTCTTACATTAAATAATAATTATGTAATTTTATTTTCCCTAGTATCACTATGCTTAGATATTGATAAACTATAGAAATAAGCTATAATTTGTGAATGAAGGTTTATCTTACGATAAATCATCTATTTCTATCTGGAGCAACTGCTGACATTTAGAACGTGATCATGTTCAGACATATTTAATTATTTTAAATAGCATATTTTCTTCATTTAAAATGCAAAATGCATAGATTTACCTAATTTGTCTTAAGAATTCATATTCATATGTTTATTCCAACCTGTAAAGGAAATTAAAGAGCGAAAGTTTGACTCTAAAATAGTACATTTTATATAATATATTATTTTACTACTTAATAATTATGCACTTTAAAAAGTTTACAAATCTTTTTAATCTCTGTATTAAATTTTAAAAACTAGTTTGTGTTTTTGCTTTTATTACTTTTTCACCACCATAATTATGCACCCCGTCGTTTGAGATTTATCAAATTGCAATGTATTAATGTTAAACACTGGTGTAGATACTGAGTTCCGGCGTGTGCAGTAATATGCATTTCCATAAGTGTCCGTGAACAGGCGCAATAAAACGAGTTTCGTGTTCGGTGACTTTAAAAGTTCCCTTTTCATCTAAGGTAAGAGTCTGTCAGACCTGACATGTAAAGTACTCTTTTAATACATTTTATTAGCTTTGGCGATTACGTCTTCATGCTAGCATTGCTAATTGGACTCAATTGTGTTGGGAATATCATTTTGACTTGGTACTTTGGTAGAACACTCAACTGAATTGATAAGTAATTTTTTAATGTCGATATCGACTTAAGACCTATCACATAAGATCATGTGACAAAATTATTAAGTCTCGGAATAAGCTTTCTTACAATGCATTCAAAAAGAATTTCGTTAGTTCAAAGTCGCTTTAATAGAAATTGTTAGATAAAGACAGAGATTAAGTACACATAAAACAAGACATTGTGATACATATTAAAGAGTTCAACTCGAAACTCGAAGATTTCAACTCGAAACTCGATATTGTCAACTTGAATCTCGATATTTTCAACTTGAAACTCGATATTTTCAACTCGAAACTCTATATTTTCTTCTCGAAACTCGAGGATTTAAACTCGGAACTCGATATTTACCACTCGAAACTAGAAGATTTCAACTCGAAACTCGATATTTACCACTCGAAACTCGAAGATTTCAACTCGAAACTCGATATTGTCAACTTGAAACTCGATAGTTTCAACTTTAAACTCGATATTTTCAACTCGAAACTCGATAATATTATTTACCACTCGAAACTCGAAGTTTTCTACTTGTAACTCGAAGATCCCTACTCGAAACTCGATATTCTCTACTCAAAACTCAAAGATTTAAACTCGAAACTTGATATTTTCTACTCGAAACTCGATATTTTTGACTCGAAACTCGCAGTTTTCTTCGAAGATCTCTACTCGAAACTCGAAGAAAAGAATCCCTCGGAAAGTTATGGATTAACTAGAACAATACAACGTGTTTCTCACGTGATGTAGGCACAGTTTAATATATTGCTGCTTACTCCAGTTAACGAAATCATGTAACAGTTGTTTATTTAACGCTCATCAGATCAAAATTGTACAGTGTTCAAATGTAATGTGTATAATGTGCACTTTACTTTGTATTGATTGAATCAGATAGCATTTACGGTGCACGTCAGGTTAACGTAAACAATAACTATTGAAATGTTTTACTTTATACATTGCGCAGTACATTATTGTTATAAAATAATAATGCTTAAAACAAAATAAGAATAGATCATCCGATGCTTGTCAGGTATCGTGGCATTACGTTTACATCAGCCAAACGAACTATATAACCATTACATTGTAATGCGTAAACATTCATTTTAACCCAACAGTTTTATACGCAAGTGCTTAAAATCATCACAAGTATTTAGTTTACTTCCTGTTTTACATAAACGTTACAGGTTAGAACCAGTGTACTTTTGATTATTTCTTAAAGGTAATAATGTTTTTTATTATATTTTAAACAAAAATTTAATGTAATATTTATTTAGCATAATATTTAAAAATGTAAAAGTTAAATAAGTGTGATTTTAGCAAAGTAAATGTTTACAATAAGTCCAAGTTTAAGTGGTATTTGCATCTATACAATTATCGTTTCAGTTGACGTTATAATATATAATATCAACTTTGAAGGTAAAGTGAACAAAAGGAAACTTTACATGGGTTAAGGGATCGCAAACATTGCAAATGGCGAAAACTGGCTAAAATTTCAAAAGTGAATTTTGGAGGAAATACTTATTGCCAACTAGATTTTAATGACAAAAATGCATTTAGCAAAGGATGTACTGTTTGCAGGCTCAATTTAGTCTAATTCAATGTTGAATTACCAAGCACATACATAAACAAAAGAAAACCCGTTTGAATGAGAACTCTGAAATTCGTGGACAACATACCAAAACAACTTATACCTAAACAATTATATGCTGGTCCACAATGTTTAGTACCGATTCGTCAAAATAATGTTAGGGTTTTCAAGAAATTAAAGGAAAACCTACTTCCGGGTTCTAGTTTCGGTTTGAATTCAAAACATTTTGATGTACCTTTTCAAAACTCGGCATCAATTGCCACTGGTAGGCCAATGAATATTAAGAAATATAGTGTCACGTGGTTGTATTGAAGTTTGGATGCTCAAGTTGTTTACCGTTTGCACAAGAGGTCTGGAATGGCTGCTTGAAACGTCGAGAAAAATGATATAGGTATCGCGTGAACACTTATTTACAATATTTTGCGGTCAGCTGTCAAAATAATGTCAGAAATTTTAAACAGTACATTAATATGGGTTGACTTCAAACCGAAAGTAGAGCCCGGAAGTAAGTTTTCTTTGAATTTCATGAAAACCGTAACATTTTTGTGACCAATAGGCACTAAACATTGTAGACCAGCATATACTTATTTCAGGTATATTGCCCATGAATTTCAGAGTTCTCGACATGCACACGGTTTTTTTTCTTTTGTTTAAGTATGCGCTTTGTATTAGAACACGAATTGACTAAATTGTGCTTGCAAACATTAGTACATACTAAGATAAATACATTTCTTCACTAAAATCTAGGTAGCAATGAGTATTTCCCCCAAAATTCATTTTTTTTTAAAGTTTAGAGAGTTTTCGCAATTTGCAATGTTAGTGATACCTTAATGATGGCTATAATGTCCCCATGGAACATAAAAAAGGTGAAATATGCATATCGAAATCGCCACATTCAGAAAAACAGCCTTTCCACACAGTCAAGAAGAAGAGAGAGGGAGAGAGCATGGTTTATAAAATGATCAGTTTCAAAAACGACACCACTAACAATAAACAAAAATGAGAACCCGAGATGTTACCGCCTTCGAATGGTCAGTGGCAAATCAAATAGCCACTGGGGTTTAAACCAGGTTCTAGGGTGCACCAACCTCACACTTGCCCAAACAGGTTCCCATATCACAAAACAAGTACAAGTTGTCTTGGTAAAATAACTCCAACCCACTTATCGGCTCAATAATGTTGCATGCAAAATCACACAAAGATATAAAACATTAGAAGTTAAAAGCATTGCAAAGCCAAAGGGCGGGTACTCAATGATCATACGGAGACCAGAGTTCCTGAAGTAAAATCAGCAAGAGCACGATGACAGGGATAAAAGAAACAAATCGAGCTTCTAGGTTCTTTTAAGAAAAAGATTTCCCCATAAACCTTCATAAACTCTTAAATCCCTGCCACCGTCGTGCAACCAGAGAGGTAAGCATAATGACCAACTTTAGAAGGGTTAATCACCAGGCATGCAGTGCATATGTGCGTATTTAAATGTTATATGAAACTTTGAAGCAATATCGGTGGGTTTGTAACAGCGTCGGTAACGGGTTTCTTAAATATGGAGGTTAAGTTTGAAGATATAGGGTTCTTCCCCCAAAATTAAAATTTGAGCAAGTATTCGCAATTTACAATGTTAGTGATACCTTAATGATGGCTATAATGCAATCAGAGTATTTCAAAAACCCTTAAAAATGAAGAACTTTATAAGTGACTTTCTGATCATCAGCCTGTATGTCAAAATGCATAAATTTGTGTTAATAACGTGTGTTACCACTGATGGCTATAAAGCAGACTGCAATGTCATATAATATCTGTTATCATCTATTGGTCCAAATTGACCAGATAATATGTCGCACATCTTGGCATATTTCGTTAAATGCTTAAGAGTACCTAGTAAATTGTCCGTGTGTTCCTATTACAAACACTCTCTGTTTTTCTTTATAATATACGCAACAAAAATAGAAACCTGACACTTTATATTTGGTGTATTTTCCTGGAATCAGATTTAAAGCTAATTGAATTGTGGTATGTAATAAAAATTGTGCATGTTTTGAACTTAACTATGCATTTTGATATTTTTGGTGCATGAAACAAGTGATTCAGTGGTTATTTTCTTTTGGATGGTGCAAAAATATATAGATTTTGAATATGCACCTCACACTTATTCAAAGTTACAGTGTCAGGTTTCTTTTTTTGTTGAGTATATATATATATATATATATATATATATAAGATTTATATCATAATTTGTTTAATAAAAATTGTTTTATTTCAGATAAGTATTTAACGACTATCTTTTCTCTAATGGCAGCCCGTACGCCATCAAGACCAGGAATAGCAATGCTCATAGTGAATGAAACATTTGAATTTGCAAAACTGGATTGGCTATTGGATGAAGAAGCTAGAAAGGACCCAGAAAAAAATCCGACAAGATTTGGTGCAAAACTAGATGCACAAAATCTGGAATATGTGTTTAAAACAAAACTAAAAATGCAATTACTCGGTGAAAGAATACAGGAAAATGTTCACAAGAAAAAGTATGAAGATAACCCATTTTGGATCCATAACGAATCTACCGGAACTTGTAGTAGTTGTTTATCTTGTCTTATTCGAAAAACTGACTATACTGATTCGGAATGCTTTGTGTTAGCTATTAGCTCACATGGTGTACGACATGACGGGGAGCAAGAAGTGTGCATGTCAGATGAATCGAGTGAAGACAGATTAAAGTTATCAGATATCATTAAAGCCTTGAGTGACGATCAGTGCCCGTCATTGAAAGGCAAACCACGAATAGTGATACTCACTGTGTGCCGGGCTGATCCGGATGATCCCGAAGGCGAGTTTGCAGAGCAATTTTTTTTCAAAATCTTATGCGAAATTTATAAAATACTTGCGCGTGTTATAAACGACTTAAACCTTTCTTTAACATGGTAAATTTTAAAATAGTTTTACCAGATTACAAACTCTGGGAAACGTTTGTAATGAAAACATTTTGTTGTAGCTTACATATTTTCAAGTACTACTAAAGAATACTCAGCAAGACGGTTAAAGCTATAAAAATAAAGCAAAATAAATATAGCAAATAAATTCAGTCTAGTTTGTTTTCTTTTAGACCCAAGCTGGGACAAAGGATACATTGTGAACCAGAAAGATGTTGATTTTGCCGGTTTGGTGAGTGGATTGTTTACTTATTATTTGTGAAACAAAATCGACGAATGAAAAACACGATTATTAAATGCGAAATAAACATAGCCAGACAGAGACGCTTATTGGTGATATTCCGAATTTAAGGGAGTAAAGATATCTACAAAAACATTTTATATGTTTTGCTTGTGTCTGTACATGTTGGCAAAGGTCTAAAGTTTTGTTCATTGATTCCAATCTCACTTAAAGTTTATGTATCTAACTGCTACAAACTTGAATCTGTTTTGGTAATTTCCTTTAACAAATCGAAAGTCCGCTATTAACTGCTATTATAACTGAATTATTTTACACAAAATATATCGGTTTATAGGATGATTCACGAAATTTCAATGCGTATGTTTCTAACTATGTCAATACTTTGTCATCTTAAATACCAGCAACATGCCAATTTAACTTTACAGAAAAATAAAAATAAAGGTATACAAAATTAAATTTGTTATGTTATAAAATGTGTTGTTTTGCTTTAGATTTATCTACATGCAACTGTTTAATATGCATTTAATTCACTTTGCGATATCAAATTCGGTTTTTTGCTGTTTGTTTTTTTTTTGTTAAAATAGAACTATTTTGTGCTTGGGATGTTTTGCGGTCAAACCGATTATATTTTTAAATGCATGTCGGGTCAATGGGTCCTTATTGTTAAAAATGACTTTGATGCTTGCGTTTAATACGGAATCGACCCTACGATTTCGACGCGCGAAGCGCGTCGAAATCGTGTCGATTCCGATTACGGTATTGCGCATGAGCAAAACGCTATACCAAGGGACTTTGAGACCTTGTCTTCCGGTTTGCAAAATCTGACTGGACAATATGGGGCGCGTCACGGGAAAAAGTACATTCGGACAGTTGACGTTAATCATTGAAATGACGTCATTATGTCGAACAGACGACATCAATTATTATGCATTTCGCGTTAAAAATATAATTTTATTGTCAAAATGTGTAAGAGAAGCACATTCTAGTTATGAGAAACTAAGGAGAGTTGTAAGTTCTTTCTATATATAGTAACAATTAAAATGTCTCAAAATATGACCGAAGGTACCTTTTCCCGTGGCGCGCCCCAATATGACTTTCATCCAGATTGCTTGCTTCCGGATTTTAAAACTGAAAAGCCGCCATTTTGTTTCTCGATTCAGTAAGAAAATGGTCTCCTTCCTTAGATGGATAATGAACGTAGACTCGAAGTGACCTCATCTATCAAGTTAAAGATGATCCGGTACCAAATTGAGAACCCTACCCGTAGTGGATATTGACAGCAGACCTTTCGCGTAGTTGCTGTCTTACGGTAATTATTTTGTATTTGTCTTATTTCTATCCCAACGTGACGTTAACGGTGTCACACTGGAATTATTTATGGCATGGCTGTCTTGAGTAGGGAATTTTGACTAAAGATGGCATTTCCATTCGAAAATGGATTTGTTGCTGCGAATAAACAGATAGTAGTTGTGTTGCTGCGAATAAACAGATAGTAGTTGGAACGAACACTGTAAGAAACTTTCGCTTGGGTTTGTTTGTTTGAAATGTCAAAAGAGACGAATGATTTTTTTTTTAATTTTAGAAATCATTTCAATCAATACTTCACTCAGTTTAAAAATAAATACACCCAGAATAGTAGAAAGACCTCCAGTAACGGCGGAAAAAAGTGAAGCATTAGTTATTTGTAGTCGTGCAAAGGCATAACAAAGAACATATCTTGATATTTTAGCCTAACAGTTTTTATTTCAAGTTGAGACAGCAATTGCAGATAAATTTCAACAATAACTTGCATCACGAACCACTTGGCAACTGTAACAATTTTAAAGCGGGCACGGCGAAGCCGTGTTTTCCAAAGAAAATTTTAATGCATGTTGCAACAGAAATTACAGATAAATTTCAACAATTACTTGCAACAGGAACCACTTGGCAGCTGTGAAAATTTTAAAGCAGGCACGGCGGAGCCGTGTTTTCCGAGGAAAGAATTTGCTATGAAAAACTGAACACTTGCTGTTAAAGTTTGAATTCTTTGCACAGCTATGCCCTGTTTTATTAACTTTTCACCCTTTCCTCCATGATAGATACACCATTGTTGTGTGTGGAATAGTTAATATCCAGATCTGCCTGCACATCTGTGCCATCTGATCAGGATCTAGACTGTTCCCTTTTTTATTCATTAGGTTATTTCTGACAAAAATGTGACCTGTGCAGATCCTCATCAGATGGCAGGGATGTGCCAGCTAGCCTGCTCTGGATTTATATTGTAACAGTTTTTATTGCATGCCGAGACAGCAATTGCAGATAAATTTCAACAATAACTTGCAACACTAACCACTTGGCAACTGTAACAATTTTAAAGTGGGCACGGCGAAGCCGTGTTTTCCAAGGAGAGAAATGCATGTTGAGACAGCAATTGCCTGGGCTGGACAAACCCACTAGCCCGACGCCCTGAACAAGCTTAAAATTTTATCACAGAATCTCAAAATATTCTATTTTAGCACCACGTGCATATCATGTTTTACAACAGAAATAAGTTTATTACAAAATAAAATGTTTTGACATCTGTTTTAACAATATCAAGCCCCCATGAAACGCTTCTTATTAAATTTCCTGTTTCTTTCTTTACTGTAAATACTGACAAATCAGAATTCGCTTATTTGCGCAAGTGGGACTAGCTGAAATGTTTACCCAGCTAGTTCTGGACTAGTTACCAAAAACAAAATTTGTCCAGCTCTGATTGCAGATTACTTTCAACAATTACTTGCAACAGGAACCATTTGGCAACTGTAATAATTCAAAAGCAGGCACGGTGAAGCCGTGTTTTCCAAGGAGAGAATTAGCATTTAATAGCAATTAAATAACAGAATACTTGCACTTTAATTGTGAATTGTTTGCACATCAAAGCCATGTTTTAACCCTTTCCTCCATAGTTACACCATTATTGTGTGCGCAAACAGTTTACATCCAGATCGGCCGACATATTTGTGCCATCTGATCAGGATATAGTAGTTACATCTTAAACCATTCTGTCTGATCAGAACGCAACAGCTTGCATTTAGATTCTTCAGGTTATTTCTGACAAATCTTTAACAGTTTAGATCCAGATCATATGACACAGATTTGGTAGCTGATCTGGATCTATACTGGTAGCCCATGTGATAAAAGGCATATTATCTGGAGTAAAATGTTAAATTTAATGTTTACAAGATGAATAATTTCTCAACTGTTAGCACTTCCTGTCATATTTCAGGTCCAGGTGATGCTAGAAAGATGACACAGTCAATCATGGGTTAGTGCAGCTTTGACAGCAGTATCACAATGAAGTGTCTAATTCTAAGACTGGCATGATGCAAACAAAAGTACTCTTGTAGGTTTATGGTTTTATTTTTATTAAAATTCTTTTATTAATAATAAACATAGTATTGTAGCTCATAAATTTCCTTAACACATCTCAAATTTTCACCATTCTAAATACCATTGTATCTGAATAATTTTACAATGATAGATCTTTTTTTTAAAGTTATTTTTGTATTTCTATATGTGCAGTACAGGTGAACATTATTCAGTGTAACATAACTGTGGTTCATCATTAATAATAATATTTTACTTTTTCAGCCAGTCTGCAACTTCAGCTGTCTGCAGCATGATTTGACACGCCTCCACTGTATTCTTCATCACAAGTTGGAACATAAAAGTGTTTATATTTTGATAGTTTTCTCTGTCAACAAAGAAAATCTGCAAAAACTAAATGAATTAATGGGTAATGTATCATTAATTCTCATAAGTGGTTGGAAAGAGCCAAACAACTATTTAGCAACTTTTATGGGCGATGCTGTGTTTGAAAACTTGAAGTTGTTGATGAACATCCAAGGTCTTCTTTGAAGAATTTGACTTCTAGCCCAGGATTCTCATTATTTTGCTGTTAAATTGTTTTTATGTGACCAGATCTTCCACTGCAATTGTTGGACAACATATCACCACAGACTGACAGATTAATTCACAGACAGTCTACACAAGTCATATATATTTAAAGACTTACTCTGCAACATGCCAACATAATGCTTTGTTGTAATGCTCTGAAAGATATTAAATGAAGAATTCAGACTCAATGTGTGTGTGTGGAAGAGTAGAATAAAATGACAATTGGAAATACAACAAAAAATCACACGCTCACTATGTACCATCTGATTGGTACAGAAAGAGGGGTATCTTAGTTAAATGCTTCTTAACAGATAGAAAACACATTTGTGAAAATGTAAAAAAAGGTATTTCATTGTTTTTAACCCTTTCCTCCATTAATACCCATGAATGACCAGTGTAGATCCAGATCAGCAGACACATCAGTGTCATCTGAGCAGGATCTGCACTGGTCGCATTTGGTCAGAAATAAGCTAATGAATAAAAAAGCGAACAGTTAAGATCCTGATCAGACAGCATTGCATCTATAGAATGCATTTTTGTTATGAGTAATGTAGACAAAATTGTTGCTTTTACATATGTTCTTGACCATTACATTCATAGGATGTGTTTTTTGTATGAGTTACATGTATTTGAGATTTATGAAGACAAAATTGTTATTTTTACATGTGCTCTTGAGTATTGCATCCCTATTACACATTTTTTGTATGACTTATGTGTCAGAAATGTTGACACAAACTGTTAACTTTGCATATGTTCTTGGATGCATTTTTGTATGAGTAATGTGTAAGTAATGTTGACAAAATTGTTATTTTTGCATAAGTTCTTGAGCATTGCATACCTAGGACACATTTGTTTAAGTTGTACAGAGTTCAGTTGACAAATATTTAATTTTTTATCCCCCAGCCGAAGACGAGGGGGATATTAGAAATGCCCTTCGTCCATGCATCTGTGCGTCCGTGCATCCGTCCGAAAAAATTTTGTCCAGAGCATAACTCATAAATTACTTGAGGGATTTTATTCAAACTTCATACACTGACAGAGCTGATTGGTAGGTAGTGCAGTGTGCAAGAACAATAACTCTACCTTGCCTATTTTTAGAGTTCTTTCCCTTTATCAGAATTACTTGATAAATTTTGTCCGGAGCATAACTCCAAAACTACTTGAGGGATTTTATTCAAATTTCATATACTGACAGAGCACATTGGTAATTAGTGCAGTGTGCAAGTCCAATAACTCTACCTTGCCTATTTTTTAGAGTTATTCCCCTTTATCAGATTTACTTGATAAATTTTGTTCTTAGCATAACTCCAAAACTACTAGAGGGATTTTACTCAAACTTCATACACTGACAGAACACATTGGTAGGTAATGCAGTGTGTAAAAACAATAACTCTACCTTGGGTATTTTTATGGTTTTTCTTCAAACTGCAACCACTTACTTGAAAACTGTACTCAGCATGACCATAACTATATGGCATTTTAAGGATTTCCTCTCCAGGTAAATTATATGAAAGTACAACCTTCAAGTAACTTATTTCCGGCAGGGTTATTGACCATATGTAACATGGCTCTTGTCCATAGTTTTACTAATGGTTATTTTTACATACCATCTATTAAAAGCCAGAAGGGGTCATCATCAACAGAAAAAAAGGCTGATGACCGCTTTTGGCTTTCAGTAGACGGATTATGTTTTTGAACATTGCACTGGACACATTTTTTTTAGTTATGTGTCAGCATTATTGACAAAATTATGCCTCTAAGGCCTTGGATGCAGTACAATATTAATCACTATCATAACTCTTGACTTTGATATGTATGCATTTTATTGCATGTGTGACTAGTGTAGATCTCCGCACATTTGTAATGTCTGATCGTCCTTAGGACCTTCACTGTTTTCATTTTGGTTAGAAATAATACATGTATTAGAAAACGAACAGTGTAGATCCTGATCAGATGGGACAACTGTGCCCACTGATTAAATTCTACACTGTTTAATTTTCAATATAGGTGTATAGATCTATCAAGTAAAGGGTTAATACCAGTATAGCATTAATTAGATATGAACTAAAAAGATATATCAAACTGTTTGTTTAATGATTTATTAGGTTATTTCAGACCAGAAAGTAAACAGTGTAGATCCTGATTACATGGCATGTGTGTTCTGCCTGACCAGGATCTGCAATAAAATGTTTCATATATATAGAGGAAAGGGTTAATTCAAACATGGTTTATTTGATTTTTATATACGAATGAATACCATAGGATTATTGACTGGTTATTCAAATGTGACTGATTTTACAGTTGTTCAAGGTAACTTCGATTTTTTAAATTTTATTTGTGAAATAAATCTTTGTGCAATACCAAGAATTGATTAAATTTGAATAGCTTTATAGGAATTTCAAGTTTTACTTATGATGAAATTTGAAACAATTACTATGTTGCCACCATTCTGTCAATTTCAAATTACCTGGTTTCCATTTTGTTGATTTTTTTTTTCAATTTTCAAAGGTTGAGAAAATAAACGCCAAAGTTTGTCTTAAAAGAAAACATTGGAAACTTTCAATTGTTAAGTAAATTCAGCAGACAGTGAGTTACCCAAAATTGCAAGAATGTACTAGTGCTATTTCGCGATGCAGAATAGTTTCAATACATCAATGCAAATGGTAAAAGTGGTAACTTTTTATTTGCAGCTAGTATACATAATAATATATGAATACAGAATTTTATATCTAATGCTTCCAAAGTATCAATTATGTTCACCATATCTATAAACTGTAATATGAAATAAAACTTTACAACAGAATGAAATTAGTTTTTTAATTATATTCATTTGCTATAATCCTGACATTAAAAACGTTAAGAAGATACCAACAGAATGTTAATGAGCAGCCATTGTTCACTGTAGTATCAGTTTTCGGTTGTCGATTCCGAGAGAGGCTGTGCCTTAGTTCATATTATCAACATAACGTACGAAAAAATAAGGACACCTTAAAGTAATTTGAAATTCTTGAATAATTGTATATCGTGTTTTTTTTAATATTCCGTACAAATGTATTATATGTACGAAAGTACAAACGATTATAAGCATAGTATTACTTTATTCAGTTATGGATATAACATTGGGAACATGCAATATAAACTATTTAGGACAATATTGGTCTGCTGCAGTGTTTTTCGATTTAAGATTAAGGGTCGAAGTGTTTGGGTTTGGATTTTTTTTAATTAATTTGGCGAATCCTAATGTACGTATAATCATATACATTAAAAACGAGCTTTAAAATTCTTTGAGAGAGAACCTGCTTTTGTTATAACTGTTGAAACAGTACCTTTTTCGTTTCCAATCTATTATTGGACCATGTCAAATTCATATCGATATTTCGAAAATCTGCATCAGTATTGAATCGGCAGTCAGCTACTAGTGAAACCGTTCGATTCGACTACGTTCCTAACACTACGGTAAAATATTTATTTTTTCTTTTATTTTTCTGCAGAGTATATCTGATCCAAGAAATACAAACACTTATGAGCTGACTGATAATCTGGAAAATTTTTCTGAACCAAGAAATGCAAACACTGTCGAGCAACCTGGTATTCTGGAAAATATATCTGAACCAAGAAATGCAAACACTGTCGAGCAAACTGGTATTCTGGAAAATATATCTGATCCAAGCAATGCAAACACCGATGAACAGACTGGTATTCTGCAGAATATATCTGATCCAAGCAATGTAAGTACTGATGAGCAGACTGGTATTCTGCAGAATATATCTGATCCAAGAAATGCAAACACCGATGAACACACTGGTATTCTGCAGAATATATCTGATCCAAGCAATGTAAGTACTGATGAGCAGACTGGTATTCTGCAGAATATATCTGATCCAAGAAATGCAAAAACCGATGAACAGACTGGTATTCTGCAGAATATATCTGATCCAAGCAATGTAAGTACTGTTGAGCAGACTGGTAATCTGCAGAATATATCTGATCCAAGAAATGCAAACTGTGATGGGCAGACTGGTATTCATTCTGATGGAAATGTGCAGGAAAACAATAACCAAACCGGTGCAAATGGTACGATGGCCGATTTTTCAAATAGTACTGGCTCAAACGTATCAACTAATAGTTCTCAGATTCCCAACCAACCTCCTAGACATCACACAGACGTTTTCGACGATGACATACTATATCTAGAGGAAATGTATTGTCCGGAAAAGGCATTACAAGATCTGCCTAATGATTTCCTAGTAGTGTTTCCAACATACAAAGGGCTTAAAAGTGTACATAACAACAGAACCGGCTCATGGTTAATTGAAGAACTTAGAAAGGCAGTGGAGGAGCACGATTTTAATCGGGAACCTGAAATGAACTTTCTGAAAATACTTACAAAGGTCAGTGGAAAGGTGGCTATAGAAAAAGAATTTAAACAAAAGTATAAAACAGCAGTAACCATTTATCACAGACTCAGAAAGCCATTGATATTTCGGGAAGTACCGACAACAGAATTGCAGAATCCACAACCATCTTTGCCAGGGATTTGACCACACCTCTTTATAATTAAATTATTTTTCAATTTTTTATGAGGTCAGTATGCCATTCAAGACAATGTCCAAAGATTATAAAGCTGAGAATGGAGACCAGACTTAAATCTCAATGATCCGCTAGGCTGAAATGGAGGCAGATTGAACAGTACACCATAAAATTAAGTTACGACTTTGTCAAATATACTATCGACTTTATGATGATCTTCATTTTGTCCTTGAATATACTATTTACAGAACTGTTGTAAGAGTAACCAGGTAACCTGTACAGGCCCATTTTAAGGGGGATGTACACGTTGCTCACCCAGTTTTGACGTCAACACACGTTTTTCTGGCCAAATTTCATACGATTTGGACAATATTTAATATTGACGTCAAAACTGGGTGAGCAATATGTCTATCCACCTTAAATTCTAAATTAAATAAAGAGTACGAAGTACATGTAGCTGTGCACTTATATTTAAAATAAATAAAAGTTTCAAACAGTTAACCACGTATGTGTTTAGGTTTGCATGAAACATTTTTCATGTCAGTTATATAGTTGCTTAAACATATTAAGAGCTTTTAATCGTTGTGTTGTTGACTATTGCAGCCGGGTACGTTTCTCAAACAGTGTTTTATGGGGATTTGGTTTGGTAATTTATTAAAGAAAAGAAAATGCAATAGTTATTTCTCCACGTTATCTTGAAATTCACAAAAACTCCCATCTCTATAATATGGTACAGCACATTATATGCTTGGCGATTAACCCATACATGCATACAGACGATCTACTATAGCAACCTCTTTGTTTGCAAGACGATGGCATACTTTAAGAATATGTAAATATGTAAAATAAAATGTAGAAAAAACTTTAGTGTGGTACAAGCATTCATTGTCATGATCTATGGTGTCTATGGCCAATGCCTGGTACAAACCATTATGTTGTAATATTTCATATTTATTTATTATTTATTTTTTGTTTATTCAAATTATCATTAGTCCCTTGATTTTGGGGATCTTGTACATGTATCTATTTCTAAAAAGAGTTGATTACTATGGACTATATGTTAATTCATATTTAGATTTTTTTTTGAAAACAACAAAATTCTTTACATTGGTTTGTTATACAGTCGTATTGAACTTTCAACTTGAACTTACCCGGTCTGCTATCTTTTTGACAGTATTCTTATGTCTTTTATAAACACCGATATGTTAACCTTATCAACCCATAACCTTGGTTATGTGCACTACCTTGAAGTGTTAATTCATATCAGCCTACACATTTATGCAGTATGCAGGCAGAGCAGGATCTACACTTGTTGCTTCTTGGTCAAATACAACCTAAATACTCTTCTAAATTTTCTTAGTGCCACTTTTGTAGTACATTATGTAATTAATTATTGTTTATGTGAACAGTTTTAAGAGTTTTTGTTACATTAAGTTATATTTCTATTGTTTATTGATAAAACCGTTGAATTAGTGATCTGAATTGAATTATTAAACTGAAATATGATTGTAAAATTATCTAAGAGCAAAACTTTAAAGACTACAAAAGTGGCCCTTATCAAATTTTGAGTAGTATTTATCTAAAGCGATCGGTGAATATAACTTATCATTCTGCATATAAGTGCAGGCTTAGCTTGATCTGCGCTAACACCAATACTCAGCAAAAATAAAAGGTACCCACTTTTTATGCTTACATTCTCATTCACATATTTTCATTTAATGACGAACACTTCAGAAGGTGTTTTATTAATTAATCTCAATTATTTGTGAACATACTCTTCCACACCTAAACCTGAGCAAACGCCCATCACTATATATTCAATTTAAAGGGAGGTAATTGGAAATGTTTGGGATTTCTAGCGTTGTTTATAGAGGACGAGTTGTTTTATTAATGAATGTTTTGTGCTTTCATTGACATGAAGAACTGGAGAAATTGATTTAATTCCAATTAATGTGAATTTGTTTAGAATCACTTCTTCCTAAAACCCCAGTAATAGCAAAGGAAAAGATAACTTAGTCGTGACTGCAAATTTTCAAGAACATTTTATTTCTTTGTAACGATTACAGATACGCAGATCTGTTCAATGAAAATTTTCCTTTTATTTTTCTAATATTACAAAATTATAGGTAGGAAAGTGGGTCCTTTTTGTGTTTGCTGAGTATACAATATTCTTCATAAAGTGAAGGGTAAAGAAACAGCAGATGTCAAGCATTTGATAAACCAGCGTGTTCTTGAGCTAAATAAATTTCTTCGTTGTTTGCAAACGCAACAGCATCATAGAAGGAGACAAATATGATGTACAATAAGGTTTTTGATTGCATAAAGATTCAGTAAATCGGTAAGTGACAACCATAATATTTCAAATTTCAAATGTCGATGAATTTGCATATATGAAAAGCTGTATAAACTATTATGTAAATGTGTTTAGACAAATCCGATCAAATCTAAAACAACTAGTGCAATATGCGAGAAAATAAGCATAACGTTACTATCTTTATTCCTTTTGTAATAACAGATAGGCGTTTAACATAAAATTAATACTTGTTTTAATCATGAACCTCACCAAAATGTTGTTGTTGTAATATTTGTGCCTTTATTCTAATGCCAATGACTGTTTTCAAGGCCTTACCATATCCTTGGATTATTTATTTTGTCAGTTTTATCTCCTTTCGATGATCATCACTGGAAAATGTGCCTTCGGGAATTCGACGCTATGTTTATGAAATGTCATAAAGTTAAGCAGACTACATTGTTTGATATTCGTATTTGAAAGGAATTCACAAGCAACCATCTTGTTACTACGACCATCTTATGCCCAAGGTTATAAAACTGAGCATGGAAACCAGTCTCAAATCTCAAGCATCTGATTGGCTGAAATGGCGACCAGTCGCCATTTCCGCCAATCAGATGCTTGAGATTTGAGACTGGTTTCCAAACTCATTTTTATAACCTTCAGCCCTAATAGTAAGGAAAGTTACGTATTTTGAATATACAGTATATGTATATATGTATGACATTATCTATTTGTAAAAAAATGCCAGTCAAACATTATTTTTTCACATATATTTTCACCACAACAGTTCTCTGAATTGGCATTATATACCAAAAGATGCCAAAAACAATTTAAACAAGGCAAGTTAAAGAGAAAACGCGCTAAACCCTAAAACGTTTATGTTTCCAATCAAAATAAGGTTTTTAATTCTCATTAAGAAACATTTAACATTTATTAATAGTAGATGGCTGGTAGACATGCAAATCAATAAATTCCGTTCACTACATAAAATACAATGATGTACATACATTATTCTGAACCAGTAACATAATATGTTTTACGCAGATTGTCCTTTCACAAAAAATATAAAAGTTGACATTAAAAAGGTTCAAAATGCTTTGACAATCTCGACAATCATCATGTACTTCTTTGAGTTCATGTTTAATTAAAAGCTATCAATAACATTTGCCTTGTCACCAAAATGAATGATTTTCCGGTCAAACATTAATTTTTCACAGATATTTTCACCTCAACAGTTCTCCCAACAGGATTATACAACAAAAGACCTCGGAGTCAATTACGACAAGGCAACACAAGAGAGATATTTTAGCTGTAAAAGACATTTTACTGAATAGCCCGGTATTAGGTAATTATTTCTGTGTAAGGAGGTCAGATTGTTCTGACACTTACCATAATGAACGGAAGACTTGCTAATGGTCGGATCAATTAGTGAAGTTTAAGTGCTTGAAGAACTGTTTTTTAAGTGCTCGAAGAACTTTTTTTAAAAGCCTTGATGATATAAGCAATTACGTCCATTTAAGCATAATACTGCTCAAAGCGAAATTTAATTATATTTCACATTACAGTATCAGGAATAGCCATAATAAATAACATCCTCCCCATACACATTCAAAACAGAGAAAAAGGAAAAGAAAGCATGTGTTTATACATGTAACAGGTACATTTTAAAACAGACACAACAATCAATAATAACAAAACATAAAACAAAACACAAGGGGCATTTTCTTATTCATAATCCACCGGTGTTCTGCTGATATTTTTTGCTGTCGATTGAAACTATTAATAATTATCTTTTTTTAAAATGTTTGCCATAAAAAGAGTAAACATGTTATGAATTCAAGACTTCATTTGTGATAATGCGCAGTAATGTTGATAGCTGTGTATATTAATATGTGTACATTTTTTCTTGATGCAAAACAAGAGAAAATGCGCTTAATCCTAACATTTGTCATGTTTATGCTTCAATTAAAATACGGTTTTAAGTTCTCATAAAGAAAATGTGAATGTTTATTACGTGTAATTGTAGATGGCTTGTGGACATGCAAATCAATTAAATCTGTTGACTTTATAAAATACATCTTATGAATCAATAAAATATGTCTAAGGCAGATTGTCTCATCACACAATTAATATCGAAAATTCCATTTGACAGGTTCAGAACGCTTCGACCAGTAGGATATCATTTTGCGATATTGTAGGCGATATTCTGGTTAATAAAAAGTTAGCAATAGCATTTGTCGTGTCACATCATAAATAATTTTCCGGTTAAACATTTTTTTATCTCACTACAGATATTTCCACTTTTAACAGCTCTCTTAAAATGCATCACATACCAAAATACGCCGGAATCAAATTAAATAAGGCAACATAATAAATATATTTTAGCTGTAAATGACATTTGAATTAATAGTCTGATTTGAAACAATTATTTCTACTAACATAAATCACATTCATAAGAAACTTAATTATGCGATACTGCCTGGTTACGGTCAAGAATCGCCGTATAAAAACCACATCCTCCCAACACACAGGCAAAACAGAGCAGAAAAGAAAGCATATGTTTATAATATGGTACTTTTCTGAACAGACACAACAATCAGTTAATAAATGCAAGTGACATTTGTTTAAATTCATAATCCGCCAGTGGTCTGCTGATATTTTGTGACGCCGATGTAAATTAAATAATATTAAGCATTTTTTGCGAATGAGTGCAAACAATGTATAAACATGTTATGAATTTATACTTCTTCTTTTTATATATGCAATAGTGTTGAGAACTGTGTATGTTTATATAATGTGTAGTTTCTTCCCTGATCCACAATCTGTTGTGAATTACGTATGTTAATATGATTGTGTAGATTCTTCCATGATGCACAATCTGTTGTGAACTGTGAATGTTAAAATGTGTTGATTCTTCCCTGATGCACAATCTGTTGCGATTTATGAATGTTTATATGTGTAGATTCTTATCTGATGCACAATCGATTGTGAACTGTATATGTAAATATGTGTGGTTTCTTACCTGATGCACAATTATGTGGTGAAAAGTGTAACTACGTATGTTTAACTTAATAAATCTTCATATTCCTTGATGCACAATTCGTATTTGAACTTTGTTTGCAAATATATTTATACAAATAAACATGAATACATCTGAGATCGAAAATTTTCGGAAGGATTCCATATTTTACAGACGGTCTAATTGATGAGGTTTTAACTGCAATTACTTTAATCCTCATGGGATCTCTTAGGGATATGATTACCAGAAAAGAGAAAGAATTAATGAAAGTTAATTAGTTCAATTTCGGGAAATTTTTAAATAACATTTAAATTCAGATATGGGTGGGGAAAGATTGATTTAACTGAAGAAAGATTCAGCAGTTAAGACATTGCAAAGTTGTAAATTTGATAAAGTCTATCAAGAACAGGATTCTGAACAACATTTCGCTCAATGATAATAAAATTATTACATGTGACTATTCTAAGTAAATAAATATGGAATATTATAATAGTATGCATTCTGTAGGTTCGTATTTTTCGAGTTAAGTATGTAAACAATATCGCGCGAGACCGAAAATTACGACAACCTACTGTGACGTATTATATGACGTCACATAGAACACAGGAAGCTGCAAAATAAATAATTGGAAATGAACAGTGTTCGATACGGAATTTCTAATCTGACAAGTTGTATCAATTTTGCGGAATCCAATTAACAATGCACTATAGCTATAATCATTCATGGGCATATAATAAAGCTACATATTCACCGACAGTTCTAGGTGGAGTACTTCAATGTCTCAATTGAGGTCAATATGAATTGCAACACAATTTATTGTCCATAAATAGCTGAAGAGGAGCGAATGTCGCTGATTTTTTGGACTGATGAGCATATATTAAAGGATATGTTGTGAGTGAAATTTATTGCGTCACTAATGGCATCACAACTTTGTATTTTAACGTTATAGTCTTCGTTTGAGAGAAATTGAATATTAAGAAGAAAATTAATTTCTCTTGGTGAAATGTAACGAACTCTAGCGGACTTCGTAAGATATGCATGAGAATTTCACTTTAATATGAAAAACATACCATTCAGCTTTGGACAGTCGGTTCGTAATTATAACATTTTAAATGTAGTAAAAATTAAAATAAATTTATGTGGGCTGTGTATACGCGAGTAAACTATGTACGAGGTAATATTTTCATTAATTGATTTTATGTAGATCAGTAGCTAAGTTTGACTGTAAAAATATGTATTATGCCATAAGCCATCAAATAGATAAAAGGAATTCTATGATACAGTGATTAGAATAAAAAAGCAATATATGCATATCAGGAATCGCCACACTCACAAAACACAGCCTCCCCACGCAGCGAAAAAGAAGGGACGAAGAGAGAGAGCGCATGTTTTATATAAGTATGTCAATTCAAATAGGACGCCTCACTTAACGAAGAAGAGAGCCGTTTTATGAAATATGTCAGTCGACTGCCCAGATGCTTACTCAAAACAGCAAGGTATTTCATAAAGTGTTTGTTTCATGTTTAAAATTTAGAGACTATCCAAGTTATAGAGTGTCACTATAGGAAATATACACTCGTAAGTTGGTGACAGTGAAAGAATACGAATGATACCACTATAAAATTTTTTGAAAAGAACCTTTAACATTACAGTTCAAGAAAAAAAGTTAAAAACTTATTTACAAAAATGATAAAGCAACTTCATGCGAGCGAATACCGATTGCAAATTATTGATAATCACTAAAATATTAAAATATTGACAAGCACTGAGAGCTATGAGTACATACATGTACACGTATATTAGATAAGTTTACATTGAAAAATATTTTATGTGTTATGACGTAGTCGTACTTGGTAAAGCCTGTCCCACACAGAACACACGGCTTATACGGTTGGCCGACCGTGTAAACGTACATAAAACCGAACCAACCATGGCCTTATCCGAGTTACACTCGGGCAATTCGAGTGTATCCGTGAAAGCCGTGTATGATTTTTAAAACTTTAAAAAAAACTGGCACGGGTGCCATGTCCGTGTATGGTCGTATAAGCGATCGTATAAAAAAGCAACATATGCATATCAGGAATCGCCACACTCAAAAAACACAGTCTCCCCACGCAGCGAAAAAGAAGAGAGGAAGAGAGAGAGAGAGAGAGAGAGAGAGAGAGAGAGAGCTCATGTTTTATATATGTATGTCAATTCAAATAGGACGCCACAAACAATTAATAAACAAGAGAACCTTTGGGGATACCGCCTTGGAACGGTCAGTGGCAAAACAAATTGCCACTGGGGGTTTAAACCAGGTTCTAGGGTGCACCAACCTCACACTTGCCCCAACAGGTTCTCGTATCACAAAACAAGTACAAATTGTCTTGGTGAAATAACTCCAACCCACCCATCAGCTCAACAATGTTGCATGCAAAAGCATACAAACATATAAACATAAGAATTTAATAGCATTGCAAAGCCAAAGGGCGGGTACTCAATGATCTTTCCGAGACCAGAGCACCTGGAGTAAAATCAGCAAGAACACGATGACAGGGATAAAAGAAACAAATCGAGCTTTTAGGTTCTTTTAAGAAAAGATTTCCCCATAAACTTTCATAAACTCTTACACCCCTGCCACCGTCGTGCAACCAAAGAGGTAAGCATAATCATCAACTGTAGATGGGTTAAGACCTTAAGAGACCGTGTGAGACCGTACGAGACCGTATATACAACCGCACATGAAGTCCACTCCACAAATGAGCTCAGCCGAGTCAATATCGTATATAAATCGTATGAAATCGTGTGAAACTGTTCACAAGTCCAACATCCAACACCCAGATTAACACTCGAATGTCACACGATCACCGTACGATTCACACGAATGTACACACGGTTTTGTACGATCGCCATACGACCAATACGGTTTCATACAATCACCATACGACCAATACGGTTCAAGTACGAAATATACATGGTCAAGTACGACCAGACACGGTCTCTACGTCTGTACAAAGCTCGTGTATGATCATACAAGTCGAACACAACAGAAAACACAACTACCTGCTGTCACATGAAACAACATAGTACTTGCTTCATGATGCCTCCAAAGAAGAAGAAGGTCCCCAAAAGAATCCCCACCATGGAAGATTCTCCCAGCGAGAATACAAAAAGGGCCACAAAGGCCCTCCGACTATTTCAACCTGTTGACCCTGTCGACCCTGATGAGCTGGAGGACCTGCTGGCACTACCTGACGAGATACCCAGAGATTCAGACTCGAATGCCAGCTCGATGGGCCCTCCAGGAACTGCCACACCCACGTTGGCTTGTTCCTGTCTCTCCTCACGCATTCTGGCCAAAATAATCTCAACAACTATCAGTCTTATCATGATTTCTAATTCCCATATTCTGTCATCTGCCATTTGTATAACTTCTCTGATGGAAGTTCGAAAATTTATGAAGCCAAGCCATCAAAACGAGTCAATTTATATCAAAACATACACGAATGTGTGAGTATTCGAGCATAACTCGAACAAAAGTCGGTGGGACCGTATGTAAACCCTGTGAATGTCCAGTTAATCGATTAAAGGTCGTGCTTAATCGTACTAGGCCGTAACAGAACGTACTAGACCGTACTTGGAACCGTACAACAATCGTATGCAAATCGTGTTCAAACCGTGACAAACCTTGCTTTACCGAGTATATCCGTGCTTTGTTCGTACATACCCGTGCTACATTCGAGTCTAAATCGTACTTACTCATCCCCAGGCACGGTTGGAGCTCATTACTCGTACCAGTCAACCCGTGTATAACCGAGTATACCGTATTGGAACTGTGTGCCCAGCCGTATTCTGTGTGAGACAGGCTTAACATGTTCTACTGGAGTGCGGCAACCTTTCAACATTATTTCTTATATTAAAATATTGAAAGTGAAAACATATGACGAAAAGTAGTGTCAAAATTACATTTAACTCAAATATGGTTTTCTGTCAAGTCAACAACTCAATAAAGCATTTGAAGTCATTACATTGATATCAGAAATGCTTCCGTTTATACTCAAAGGGTTTCTAATTTCTGATAAGTAGTGTCTTGTTTAAAACATAGATATTTTTGGTTAAGATTATAGTGCGTCCACATATCAACATTATCCCTTATTTTTAAACATTTTCACAGTGAAAAATACCACGCATGGGAGTGTCATAACGATATTTACATAAAGATGTTTACATAACTTAATTCAGAATTTTAAAGTCATGACATTGAAATGTTTTTCGCTAAATGAGTTTTTTCATGGCGTCTTTTTGTAGGTTCATTCTCGATAATTATAATGACTGTAACAGCTTCTGGTGGTATCGGTCTTTCATTCGCACAGCGGTTTAAAGTGATTTTGATAAAAGCATTTTTATGTAATGCGAACTATTTTATAAAAACAATTATTCTGTCGAATCGTATACAATATTAAATTGTGTCAATGTTTTTTTGCGCCTCGAATTTACCTAACTTAGGTCAAATGCTTTAGTGCAAAGATGCAATTGTATAAACAAATGCTCACAATTATATGCTTTTTAATGATTTTGATAACACTAAAATGTTTCCGATTTAAAAATAAGGCAAGTAATCTAAACACTATTTCTGCAATGTGATTTATGAAGATAGTTGCATTTTTAAATACATACATCAAACATATTATAATAACAAACATATAATGAAAAAAGCCACCTGCCATAAATGCCTTTGTATTTTAAATAACATATTTGAATGGTTTCTTTGCAACAATTCACAACATTATCAATTGATTTATTTTTTAATTGCTTTGATCGAATGATCATGTTAAAGTGATGTACGATTTATCTAATTTAAATACTGTGTTTTCAAGCAAAATGTATTGTAAAACTGCCCATACACTCAGCATCAGCGATACATGCATAGCAAAACAATACATATAATCTTGAACGAAATGGAATTGAAAGAAATACGAGTATATTGTTTAATCGGCTGTGGTGTACAATTGAGCTCAAATTGGCCAATGAAAATGATATTGTCGCGTCTAAAGAAGCCTAGAATTTGTCTCTTAAATTTATAAATTTGATTAATTAAATGATGTTTAAGCATATCCGACTATACAAACATAATATCAGTGAAATCGATCAATCTCTAGGACCCACGTTTAATTCAAACTCATAATTTGACAGCTTTGCGTTCGTCTTAATTTCTATTACATTCATCATATGTCTAACGTAAACAAATTGCGAACTAGTTATTAAAAGTAATGTTAATGTGATATTAAATTTTTGCTATTTTTCGAAAATTTGAATTGAAAACATACATGTAATGTAAAAAAAGCATGCGTTTTCTCGCAATGTTTCTAAATATGTCAACAATTATAAGTTTCGTTAGAAATAACTGTAACCATTTTGACACTTTATGGTTCTTCTGTATTTTTCAATAATTTGGTAACGACATACGCTAGTTTCGGATATTGTTCAATCCTCTTCAGGAATACTACACATGTTTTAAATTTTTGCCATAGGCACGTTTGACAAACATGAATTATATATTTTTTTGAATGTTAATTATGCATCTCAGGAATCTTAGATCACCTGTCTATTCTGCAGTTTTGCACATTGTCTTCCCGATTTGTTTTGAGAAATTTTGCTTGTTTGCAGTGTTATTGTTCTGTTCAGTATTATTTACAATTACACCTTAAACGGTTTAAATACTTAAACATTAATTAAATTGCATTTCAATATATATAGAAACATATTTTTGGTAATATATAATTGATAAGTCGACCCACACATATAGTACGCGTTTGTGATACATAAAATGGTTAAACTCCCAAAGTAATGCGGGTTTCAAGTTTGGTTATATTAAGTCTAATAGGTAGGGTAGTTTAACGTTTGGAAATAATTAATTTGAAGATAGAATATACTGTTACGATATGTCCGGCCACTTAGAGAAATGTTTCGTTGTTTGAGTTTCAACCTTAAATAATGCAGAGCAATGTTTCGTTGTTTGAGCAATGTTGAGTTCCAACTGTAAATAATTAATTGTTCTTTTAAATTACAAATGTATTATACTAAAAATGAGAAGTTTAATTCGTTTGCGTTTGATTTACACCAATTTTGAAACACAGGACTGTCAACAGTTTTAAGATTGATTTCTGACGTATTCCTTTAGCAGAACTATATGTTGATGTCAACAGAACTTTAGACTACATATTAGTTTTAATTATATGAAGAAAACTAATTGTATAATTATTTAATAATTAGACGTTGAAGTTATTTCGGATTTGGCAAACAATCCTTAGTTTAAATAACCTTCAATTTATTAATATTTATCGTTACGAATCTTATTGCCAAGACCAGTGAGGAACGAAAGGACCGATCACATATCAACAGACAGGAACGTTCCGCTAAATATGATTGCTGATTGAAAACAGAGGGTGCGTATCATTTTCAATAGAAATATATTTAGATTTAATCGCGGCCGAAACGTCTGCATTAACACCTGGTAAAAAGGCATATCGCAATTCCGACAAACTCTTTTTCCAGTCAAGAAATTCATTTTGAAACAATAGTGATAGTTTTTAACTCGATTTGGGCAGTGTGGGGATGCTGTGCCTTCTGGATGTGGCGATTCCTGATATGCAATTTTAAATCTAAACTCTTACAGTACTGTGAACGTTTAAGGTTACAAACGAAACGCACGATACGCGATATACGGACGCACGATACACGATAGACGGACGCACGATACGCGATAGACGGACGCACTATACACGGTAAACGAACGATACACGATATTGCCAATTCATATAATTTGTGGACGAGATTTCTAAAAATTTCAAAATGTTTTCAAAAAATAATATGAATGGTTGAAATTAAATCACATAAATTTGAATAAGCATGTAACTTAATCACGTAGCATGATAAAATTAAAAACGTTTTATGCACGATACACGATATACGGACGCACGACGCGCGTTAAACGGACGCACGATACACGTGAGACGGACGCACGATACGCGATAGACGGACGCACGATAGACGCAAATTTTGTAACATTAAACATTCACAGTACTGTATAATAACTAAAATGTACATGTAGCAATAACATTTGTCATGTCACTATATGTATTATTTTATCGTCAAACATTATTTTGTCATACTATTTCCACCTCAACAGCTCTCTTAATAGGCATTACATAACAAAAAGACACCGGAATCAAAATAAGTTTTTTATTCTCATAAATAAAAAGTTAAAATTAATTATTCGTAGATGGCTTTTAGACTTGCATATCAAATATATAAATTATTTATACTACATAAAATACACCCTCTGACTTAGTTAAATATGTCTTACGTAGATTGTCTTATCAACCAATAACTATCGTAGTTGCCTTTAAACAGTTCACAACGCTTCGACAACCATGACACTCATCAAGTACTTTTGAGATATTGAGGCGACAGTCTGGTTAATTAAAAGTTAGCAACAGCATTTGTCGTATCATCAAATGAATGATCTTTCCGGTAAAACATTATTTTGTTCCATATATTTTCACCTCAACAGCTCTCTTGAAAGACATTCCATACCAAAGGACGCCGGAATCAATTAAATAAGGTAACACAAGAGAGATATTTCAGCTGTAAAAGACATTTTAATAAATAGCCAGGTATTAGGTTATTATTTCTGTTTGAGGAGGTCACATTGGTATGATACTTACCATAATTAATGGTAGACTTGTAAATAGTCGTTTCAATTAGATAAGTGCTTGAAGAACTGTTTTTAAGTGCTTGAAGACATTATTTGAAGCCTTGATGACATAATCAGTTACAATCTTTTTAGAATAATATTGCTCAAAGCGATATTAAATTATGTGTCACGTCAGGAATAGTCATAAAAAAATAACACATCCTCCCAATAAACATTCAAAACAGAGAAAACAGAAACGAAGGCATGTGTTTATAATAGGTACAAATCAAAACCGACACAACAAAACAATTAACAAAACACAGGTAGCATTTTCTAATTTATAATCCGCCGGTGGCCTGCTGATATTTTGTGCCGTCAATTGAAATCTATTTATAGTTATCATTTTTAAGAATGATTGCTATTAAAGAGTAAACATGTTATGAATTAAGACTTTTTCTGTCGTAGTGCACAATAATGTTGAGAACTGTTTATATTAATATATGACTGTATATTCTTTCTTGATGCACAACAGCGAATATGCGCTAAGTCCTAAACCATTTATCATGACTATGCTCCAATTAAAATAAGGTTTTAAGTTCTCATACGAAGTTGTGAAAGTTTATTAATTGTAGACGGAATCTGGACGTACACGTCAAAAAATTTTGTTAACTACATAAAATACACCTTATGAATCAGTAGAATGTCTTACGCAGATTGTGTTATCACACAATTAATATCGAAAAATCCATTAGAAAGGTTCAGAACGCTTCGACAAGTTCGACGACCATCGTGTACTTTTGCGATTTGTAGTTGACAGTCTGGTTAATTGAAAGTTAGCAATAGCATTTGTCGTATCACCAAAGGAATGATTTTTCCAGTCAAACATTATTTTGTCACATATATTTTCACCTCAACAGCTCTCATGAAAGGCATTCCATATCAATGGACGCCGGAATCAATTAAATAAGGCGACACAAGAGAGATATTTCAGATGTAAAAGACATTTTAATAAACAGTTTGGTATTATGTTATTATTTCTGTATAAAGAAGTCAGTTTGATGTGACACTTACCATAATGAATGTAAGACTTGTTTATGGTCGGATCACTTTGTGATTTTAAAGTGCTCTAAGAACTTGTGAAGTGCTCGCATTATCCTTGACTTTGAAAGCCTTAATGACAAAAGTATTTACATTCATTTTAACATTATATTGCTTAAAGCGATATTTAATTGAGGTGACGCTGTCGGGTAACGGTCAGGAATGACTACATTAAAAACACATCTTCCCAACACAGTACATATTAATGTGCAGATTCTTACCTACAATGCTGTGATGAAGTGTATATGTTATTTTGTGCAAATTCTTATCTACAATGCTGTGATGAAGTGTATATGTTATTGTGTGCAGATTCTTACCTACATTGCTGTGGTGAACTGTATATGTTATTGTTTGCAGATTCTTACCTACATTGCTGTGATGAAGTGTATGTGTTATTGTGTGCATATTTTTACCTACATTGCTGTGGTGAACTGTATACGTATGTGCAAATATTATGAAGATTCTTTCCTAATGCACAATGCTGTGGTGAACTGTATATGTAAATGTGTGTAGATTCTAACCTGATGTTCAATGATGTGGTGAACTGTATATATAAATATGTGTAGATTCTAACCTGATGTTCAATGCTGTGGTGAATTGTATATACAAAGTACACATATGTAGATTCTATCCTGATGCACAATGGTGAACTGTATATGTTAATAGGTTCAGATGTTTACCTAAAATGCTGTGTTGAACTGTGTATTTATATTAATATATGTTCTTTCTCTTTGATGCACAATGCCGATGTGAATTTTATATGCAAATATACAAATAAAAAGAAGTACATTTGAGATAGAAATCTTGCGAAAGGATTCCAGATTACAGACAATTTATGATGAGGTTTTAATTGCATTTATAATAATTCCCATGGGATCTCTGAGGGATCTGATTACCAGGAAAGAGAAAGATTTAATGAAAAGTTAATTAGTTTAATATCAGGCAATTGTCAAATAACGCTCAATTCAGATATAAGGAAAGACTGTTTTAATAAAAGATCCAACATTCAGTAATATTTAAGAAATTGCAGACTTGTAAATTGGATTAAATGCATCGAAAACATTCTAAACAGCATTTCGTTCAATGATAATTACACAATTACATGTTCTAAGTAATTAAAGCTGCCGATTCACAGCTTAGGGTGGAATACTTCAATATATCACTTGAGGTAAATATGAATTGTACAACTACATAATGTCTATAAAGGACTGAAGAGGAACGAGTTTCGCTGGACGTTTGGACATGAGTACATTATACAGCTTAGGGTGGACTACTTCAATGGCTCACTTGAAGTAAATGTGAGTTGTACCACTATATATTGTCTATAAATGACTGAAGATGAGCGTATGTCGCTGAACTTTTGGACTAATGACTACATTTAAGGATCTGTTGTGATTGAAGTTTATTGCTTAACTTACGCTAGCACAACTTTGAGTTTAAGTATAATATTGGTCTATGTTTGAGAGAAATTGAATTAAAAAAAATCTCTTTGTTTAATGTAATTAACGCTATGGGGCCATGTAAGATATGCACGAAGATTTCGTTTTAATATGAACAACTGGTCGTTCAGCTTTGGACAGAGAGATCGTACGGACATATTTATTTTACTTTAAAATTAAAATATGGTAATGTCGGGTTGTGAATATGTGAGTAAATTACGTACGAGCAGATATTTTCAATAAGATCAATCATTTAATGTTTAGCAGTAGCTAAGTTTGACTGTAATACGAATTATGTATTGTGTAAAATACTTTCAAATAGATAAAAGAAAGTGTATGTTACTATATTATGAATAAGACTGATTCATGAATTATGTCAGTCGACTGTCCAGATGCTTAATCAAATACAGCAAAGTGTTCATAAAGTATTTGTTTCATTTTTTTGTAAGTTTATAAACTTTTCAGGTTAAAAGTAAAGTTGGAAATCGGGAATAGAGTGTTACTAAAGAAAACATACTGTCAATCGTAGGTTGGTGACTATGTAAGTATATGAATGATACCACTAAAATAGCATTGTTTACATGGTTGAAGGTTATACAACTGAGATTGGAAACCAGTCTCAAATCTCAAGTATCTGATTGGCTGAAACGGCGACTGGTTTCCATGCTCAGTTTTATAGCCTTGGGCACAGGTTTTCTAAAGTTTATATAATTCTGTTATATTTGAAAATATTCAATACCTTCAACATGAAAGTTCAAGAAAAAAAGTTAAAAAAATGTATTTACAAAATGATGAAACAAACAACTACATAAGAGTGAAGAA
Organism: Corbicula japonica; assembly: GCA_038501625.1. Classification (NCBI taxonomy): domain Eukaryota; kingdom Metazoa; phylum Mollusca; class Bivalvia; order Venerida; family Cyrenidae; genus Corbicula; species Corbicula japonica. The sequence continues at coordinate 141,160 of JAZAYU010000574.1, read as the reverse complement.
CGAATAAGTAATCACTAAAATATTTATATATTCAAGCACTGAGACTTATGTGTGCATAAAATTTCAAGTACCTCTCAATCTTTTATTGATAATTACAAAATAAAATGATTTTGATATTCTTTGGAAAGGTTCGTCAAAGGTTGTGTGCAGATTGTTGGTTAAAATATTACATAATTGGGCGATTTTCTTCATATTGACCACTTTAAGAAAATACAAAAAATCATGAGTCATCAATTATGTAGATCTTTAATGCCACTGAGCACGATAATTAATTATATCTGTGTCAATATCGAGTTGTGCTCAACCGGGGGCTAGGCGTAGGGTAATATTCACTTCCATTACTGCTCATGAACAGACCTGCAATATATTGGTATCTGTCGTGTTCGTTGGCTTTCTAAGTTCTGTTTCACATATCTTCTGATAAAACGATCAACATTTAAGATAACTTCTCTGTATTGGAAGAATCGTTAAATAAGTTCATTGCCAAAAAGACTATTTCAATCCGTGGTTCACAACTTCACATTTAAGATGGGCTTATTAATAATAAATACAGGACAAAGGATAATACAAAGGATTTCATTGGTATTTATATTATTTACAGACCTGTTATTCGTCTTGTATTAGCTATCTATCACAGAATAAATAGAGAATACTTATTATATCAAGTCTATTAAAATATTATATGATTGCTGCAACATTTTCAAAACAACATTATCACCACTGAAAAATACGGTGTTTATAAATTTGTCGCCACAAACAAATAACGTAAATGAGAATTCGAGTGGTTAGCACCTTAAAACTGTAAGTATCAAAGCACACGTTTTTTCTAATTTTACTTTAAAACAGGATATTGCCAGGTAATTATAAAGTGTTATCCGGAATATCTGGTATTTCGTATTAAAACTTTATTTGTCTATAAATATATCCTCGAACTCAGTATTATCGATGCACCTGTAAAAATATCAATGATGCGTATTACTAAGCATTTCAATGTTATTTCATTATTTCTCAATGTGGTCAAACAACTCAAACCTATTTAAATTAACCCTGGAAAAACAGAGTTTTGCATATCTGGCTCAAATTTCCCAAGTATGAAAACTTAGCAAAGGAAGAGCACTCTGTACAGTGCTGTTATCAGCTACGTCCTTTAAAGGAAATTAGTTGGGCACGATACTAATGTACTGTATGTGTACAGTACTTCTAAAATTGCTAAAAATTTAGTATTTTGGCAAGTTTTAAGACAGGTAGTTTCCCCTGTACTTGTGTGTTCATATGAGAACCTGTTGGGACAAGTGAGAGGTTGGTGCACCCTAGAGCCTGGTTTAAACCCCCAGTGGTAAATTGTTTTGCCACTGTCCGTTTCAGGGCGGGATCCTTTCGGGTTCTTACTTTCGTAAACTGTTTGTGGCGTCTATTTTGAAACTGATAATTGAAAAACCATGCTCCCTTTTCCTCTCTTTTTCGGCTGTGTTGGGAGGCTATGTCTGCTGGATGTGGCCATTCATGATAATGCACATTTCACTTTTTTTCAAAATCCAATTCTAGTTTTGGATATTGTTCAATCACCCCTGGGATATACCTTCTACTTATTTATATTTATCTTTTGGCGTTCTCTGTGATATGAATGATTCGTAATCTCAGATCCTCTGTTGAAAATACTATTCTGTTCAGTTTCGCCAATTGTTTTCTGGTATTTTCATTACTGCCATTTTTGTAGTGTTCATCAGCTTTCAAAGTTTTCAGTAAATCCCAAGAAAACACAATAAAAAGTAACATGTGATATGTGCAGTGACATTGGTATAATTGCATTTGTAGAGAGCACCAAATGCGCAAAACGATTGTATTCATTATTGGCATTGTTCATTTAGCCGACTGAAGACTAGTGCTTGTTAATTGTTGTGTGAAAGGCATTCCATAGTTTATTTTATTTCATTCCATTGCATCTTATAGATCTTTACGGTTCGACAGATACATTAAACAACATCATCAACGAGATTATTTATTATTGACATCACAAATTATAGGACAATTTAATGAATAATGTAAAATAGCCCTAAACCTTATCTGTGTTTTTGACATTCGTCTAGAAATACAGCTGATTTAATGAAGTATAAACTTCAGTTCTATTGTTTCAACAAAGCAGACAGGATGTGCCAATGTTCGCAATTTCGTAGTATTCGGTTTAGCAAAGTAAAAGAGATGCCTCGATAATACCGAGGTGGAGTAAGTGTAATTCTATTTGATACAATTTAGCGTTGTTGTACATATTTCAAGATTTGACAGTTCCAAAGCACCTCAGCTTTTGTATTGTTTTAACTGTTTAGCTTTTTGGTCTCCTAATTCTTAAACTATAACATATAAATCTGAAGTTAAATTTACGATTTATATTTAAATTAACTTTTAATATGTTCACAAATCCACAGTTTTATTGTTGGCCAAAGTTTAATTATTTATTCCTTTTAGTACAGATTATTTACATTTTGATTTTTAAATCTAACTTATTAGCGATCCTGGTAGTGGATAACGCGAAAAATATGAAAATATTGCATGTTCGGTTTCATGAGCAAAGCAAATTAATATAACCTTTGACGCCGCCTAGCCGTTATTACATGTATAATGCAAACTTTTGATTTTTACGACTTTATTCACGCAGCGCCTCGGTGTCAATTTTCAGACTTATACCGTTCAAATAAAAGCTTTAAAGGCCTAAACGAGAAAAAATGTACGAAATTAGACATTATATTTTTATTAGAGGATCTAAGAAAACGTTCTTACCATACACATGTAGCAGACACCAGAGGGGAGAAAAACTAATTTAAATATGTTTTTTTTTTATTAATCTATAACACTCAAATCTACATTGATTATTGCCACTACTTATATCATCGCAATGGAACGAAAACTTTAAACAATTAAGCACTATCGTAGTTACATGTAGGTATCTGTTGATCATATTTGTTTAATATAATGTTGTTAGTGGTACAGTGCATCTTATTTGAAATTGATAATCTAATGCTTCCCTTTCATCTTTATATTTAGGCTGTTTCTCATGAGTGTGAAGATTCATGATATGCTTGTTATAATTTTTCTTATGCATTGTTTGGTTTGTGTTAACGGTTAAGATAAGAAATGTCAAAATCTTAAATAAATCGAGTGTGAAAATTTCTCATAACACATTGATTTCAAGAAAATATTGTAAGAGACATAGTATTACTAAGGGGAGCGTTCACAATTGAACCGACTGATCATCTGCCCACGAAAACATCAACGAAAATGTCCTAAAAGAATTATTCTATTTGCAGACCTTCTTATATTATATTTTATTATAAATTTATAAATTAATTAGGCTCGAATGTTTTATACTTATCTCTCTGAATTACTCGTATTTATTAAGTTCACGAATTTGCGTTTATTTCATTGATTTCACAATAGTATTGATAAAATCCAATTTTAATGAACTTAAGGATTTTCATTTAAAATTATATATTCAAAATATGCAACATACCAATAAGTGAAATCTTAGTTGCAATACTGTTGTACTTGTGTTTATTATTTAAGATTGTATTTCGTGGAAGGTTAATTTTCACGTTTGTTTCGCGCAAAGGAAAGTGTGAGAAGGAAAAAAAAGCAACTGAATATCTAATAATATCATGTGAAACAAATGCGCGAATCGTAGGCCGCTCGGAAGTGAATTTTATTCCTTCTGCCGAAAATTTGCTATATCCGCGAAATAAAATGTTACCACAGTAATAGCTATTCCTTGCAGACAAGCGATAATCCAGCATAATTACAAAAGACACTGTTTCTATTTATTCCAATAACACTTACTCTCGAAAAGAACTTGTGGCATGTTACTACCAACGCTTTACGCTGTCTGCAGAGGTAATCAAAATTAGCATATAGTTTTTGCTGATATATCTGTATACAGGAATGAAATACAACCTTTTGTTAAAAGGAAGTTGGAAGTGTACACAGTATATGCAGATTTGGATGTTAAAATCAGAACGGTTTTTATAGTTAATTACTTGCTTTGTCGTTGATGTGATACTGCGTCGCCTCAGGGAGGAATTAGGCTTCGAAGGACATCCATAAAAGCATGAAGGTAAATGAGAAATAAATGTTATAGGTAATAAACATACATTTAGAAATACTCAAGAAGTTCGTATGACATTGGAATGTAGTGTCTAAAATACATTAAGAAATATTTATAATTTCATCTGATATTTAAATATAGTGTCTAAAAATAGTTATTGGTGCAACAGTCGCCACTTAAGCACATACAGACAGAAAAACCCTCGCAATAAGATATGTTTGAAAGGAGTAAAGGGTAAAATGTCTTTGAATACCGTCCATAAAATTATTACTAGTCTATTGTTCAAACAATCGTGTTACAATTGCATTGCATTGCAAATGAATTTCGTATTACATAGGTCATTAAACTTCACATGTTACATTTAATAATTCTAGTTTGAAGCAACGTTAAAGAGATGCAGTATGTTCGAAACTGACGAAATTTAAAACAGGAGTGTCTGTACATATTTTAATAGCGTCCTCTCCACAAAGAGAAACTTCGGGGAATATTAATAAAACTATCAACAAGAAAACACATTTAAACAGTATACTGTGTTTGTATTGAGCTTCGTATTGTGCAAATGTGTTTAATGTTGGCATTGTTCAGATTATGATGACTGAATACTTAGTCTAGACTAGTATTTGTTACTGTTTGTGTAAAGGGCATTTCCATAGCTTATTATATTTCATGCATTTGAATCTTGCAGATCTGTACGTTTTGTCAGATACATTTAACAACTTCACCAACGAGATTTTTTTTATTATTGACAGACATCCCAAACAAAGGTCTGGAACATTTCATGAATAATTTAAATTATTACTAAACGTTTTGTGTTTGTGGCATTCGTCTAGAAATACCGCTGATTTAATGAAGAATAAATTTCAGTTTTATTGTTTACGCAAAGGAGGTAGGAGGTGCTACATGTACGAACCAATTTTCGCAACTATCGTAATATTCGGATTATTTAGATAATAGAAATGCGTCGATAATACCTAGGTCTAGTAAGTGTATTTTTTGTTGTATATATAATTATCATGATTTGAACATTCCAAAGCGATAGCCCTAAGGTTGTCCATTTCTTAAACAGTTATGATTTTGGTGTCTTTATTCTGAAAATAGAAATGCTTTCCCTTCCTTCTCTCATCTCTCTCTCACTCTCTCTCTCTCTCTCTCTCTCTCTCTCTCTCTCTCTCTCTCTCTCTCTCTCTCTCTCTCTCGCAATCGTCCATGTGGGGACTACCAGTTCCAGGGGTGTTATCGTTACTAAACAAGGTCAGATGAATCGCAAACTGTGCTATTTACGATATCTTCCTTTAAAATTTACAGTATGACAACTGGGTAAGAAGTAGAGAGATTTTTTGTGAGGACAAGAACTCTCTCTTTTTTGTGAAGACAAGAACTCTCTCTCTTTTTTGTGAGGACAAGAACTCTCTCTCTCTTTGTGAGAACAAGAACTCTCTGAAGTCCACGGTATTAAAGATATTTTTTCACTACAATGACAAATTATAGCAGCCATCCCTGTGGAGTGACAACTGGCTCAAAAGTTGCTAATCCAGGGATGGCTGCTATAATTTGTCATTGTAGTGAAAAAATATCTATCATAGCCAGACTTTTTCAAGATAATGATAAAGTATTTTCTAGCCACTGTAACTCCACTTTCAGTGATATCATATCAGTCCGGAGAAAGCATTATGGTTTATTACTAATGGACATACACGAGGATCTGTCGTTTTATTCGTAAATTAATGACATGCAATAATAAATGACATATTTGACAGTCATAGGCTGCAGTCGGCCCTTACTCTTTAGCGGCTACCACAAAGGTCTTAAAAGGAGAAATTTTCCCCTACCAAAATTCACTTACATCGAGATATTGGAGGTTCATACATGTTTATTATACCAATATAATACTAGAATGTTGTGTTCCGCGGAACACATGTGTCGCCTGCATGGAAAAAGTTGAAATGTGGGCCTATGTTAAATCATATATAATAAAAATATTTTATTTAAGTTGATTTCAATACTACACCACAGAACTCATGTGTCATCTAAATTGCATTTAAAAGGGGAATAACTAAAATGGTGAAACCTGAGTTATCATCTTCAAAAATTGGTTTGTAAATGCAGATGAGTTATTCAAAGTATTAAATGAATTAATTGAATAAGTACTTTCGATTTTACAGGCAACACCAAGTTTCATGTTAAAGTTGCATTTGAAAGGGACATAACTCATAAAACATTGAAACTGGAGTTATCATTCTTGTCATCAAAGATTGCATTGTTCATGCTGATGATATATTCCAAGTATGAAGTGAATAGGACAAGTACTTTCAAAGTTATAGGCAACATAAAGTTTCAGGTTAAAGTTCCATTTGAAAGGGGCATAACTAAAAAAATATTGAAACTGGAGTTATTATTCTTGTCATCACAGATGGCGTTGTTCGTGCTGATGATATATTCCAAGTATGAAGTGAAAAGGTCAAGTACTTTCAAAGTTATAGGCAACATTAAGTTTCAGGTTAAAGTTGCATTTGAAAGGGACATAACTAAAAAAATATTGAAACTGGAGTTATCATTCTTGTCGTCACAGATGGCATTGTTCATGCTGATGATATATTCCAAGTATGAAGTGAATAGGACAAGTACTTTCAAAGTTATAGGCAACATAAAGTTTCAGGTTAAAGTTCCATTTGAAAGGGGCATAACTAAAAAAATATTGAAACTGGAGTTATTATTCTTGTCATCACAGATGGCGTTGTTCGTGCTGATGATATATTCCAAGTATGAAGTGAATAGGACAAGTACTTTCAAAGTTATAGGCAACATTAAGCTTCAGGTTAAAGTTGCATTTGAAAGGGACATAACTCAAAAAAATATTGAAACTGGATTTATCATTCTTGTCGTCACAGATGGCATTGTTCATGCTGATGATATATTCCAAGTATGAATTGAATAGGTCAAGTACTTTCAAAGTTATAGGCAACATTAAGTTTCAGGTTAAAGTTGCATTTGAAAGGGGCGTAACTCAAAAAGTATTGAAACTGGAGTTATTATTCTTGTCGTCACAGATGGCATTGTTCGTGCTGATGATATATTCCAAGTATGAAGTGAAAAGGTCAAGTTCTTTCAAAGTTATAGGCAACATTAAGTTTCAGGTTAAAGTTCCATTTGAAAGGGGCATAACTCAAAAAATATTAAAACTGGAGTTATCATTCTTGTCGTCACAGATGGCATTGTTCATGCGGATGATATATTCCAAGTATGAAGTGAATAGGACAAGTACTTTCAAAGTTATAGGCAACATTAAGTTTCAGGTTAAAGTTCCATTTGAAAGGGGCATAACTCAAAAAATATTGAAACTGGAGTTATTATTCTTGTCATCACAGATGGCGTTGTTCGTGCTGATGATATATTCTAAGTATGAAGTGAAAAGGTCAAGTACTTTCAAAGTTATAGGCAACATTGGGTTTCAGGTTAAAGTTGCATTTGAAAGGGGCGTAACTCAAAAAATATTGAAACTGGAGTTATCATTCTTGTCGTCACAGATGGCATTGCTCGTGCTGATGATATATTCCAAGTATGAAGTGAAAATGTCAAGTACTTTCAAAGTTATAGGCACATTAAATTTCAGGTTAACGTTGGGGGATTACCGGACGACGGCACCGACGACGACGACGACGAAGACGACGACGACGACGCCGCCGGACAATAGGATCCCTATGTGTCTACCTGCTATCGCAGGCGACACAAAAAGTATATTCAAAATCAGAATCTATGGAAAAAGATCAGTACCAAATCACAGATACACGCTCGCTGAATATTTATTTAAATCGTTACGTGGCCTTGTCCCTTTGCCAATGCATATACATCCCATTCAATAGCCATTTCCTGCTAATTTGTCCGGTTTTCATTTTGGATGGTATAATTAGTTGTTAGTAGGGTGTGGGGTTCTGCACGGATGAGCATGCTACTAGGCTGCATTGGAAGCAAAGCAGAAAAAAATGATTCCAGCAGGGAAAGGGTAATGGCTTGATACAGTACTGAAAATCATGAAATTGACAATCGGATCGGAAGCGAACCGCAAACCGATCCCATGAGTGGCGCAATGGAAGCGCAATCGAATTGGAAACGGAATGGAATCGAAGCGAATCGCTTTGAGCGTTTGGATCGCTTAGAGTGAAAAGACCGGAGCATTTTGACCGGATCGGAATCGCTTTGAACGTTTGGATCGCTTGGAGTGAAAAGACCGGAGCGTTTCGACCGGATCGGAATCGCTTTGAGCGTTTGGATCGCTTGGAGTGAAAAGACCGGAGCGTTTTGACCGGAACGGATCGGATCGCTTCTATTTATAGTTTTTCAGTTATATATAGTAGCGATCCGAATCGGTTCTTCCGATTCTTTAAACGACTTTAAACAAAGTAATTTTTGACAGTAATTAAATTGAGTTTTCTGCTATCAAACACTAGTAATAAAAACTAATTTAACGATAATTTTGTAAATAAAACTGAAAACATATAATAGTAAATGGTGTGTTTGCCATTCACACGAATGATATTATTGAAATTAAGTTCGGAATCTTTTTGTATAAAGTGCCCTTTTAGCGAAAATACGTAATAATTTTTCTTACACAAGGGGAGAAATAACGAACATGTACATTCACCTGTGATTCATTATTGCGTTAATGTATTATTTTATTTAGTAAGGAGATTCAAAACTGAAATGTATTTAATGCTAATAAACACTTTTGAACTTAAACATTTATTAAGTCCAGTATGAAATATAAACCATAAAGGCTGTCCGAAACTAAAAGAGAAACTTTTTTTTCCCTATTGATTTCAGCGGTGAAAAACAAAGAAATAAACACGATATTCACATTTAAATAAGTTTATTATCGATGTTTCACAAGTTTTACTTCTATGTTACAGCATAAATTACGCAAAACGGAACGAATATTCTTATAAAGTCTTTCAAAACTTCAATCAGCGTACATTTATGCTCAAAAGTTTTTTAACTCTCCAACGGTATATTCTGCATGTTTTGCTATTTCCTAGAGCGTAAATTTAGGCTAAAAAGTTTTATTAACTGCTTATTGACGCATACTGACCAAAGGCTTTTACTGACTTGATTTACGCCAAACCAGCTGGGTTCCTAAACATCTCAAATGAACATGAATCTCACTTATATCGGGTGTTATTTACACTTATATTTTAAAACAGCAATGTAATAAACGCTTACATTAAACTGATTTAAAATTTAGTAAGACGTCATTTTAGATCTAAAAATATCACTTTACTTTGTTAGTAACCACCGTGTTAAAACATTAAAATTAAACAAAACTGCAAATAAGAAAAATGTCACAGAAATGTAAATTCAGCGCGAGATGCGTTATAAGTAATGACCAATGAAAAGCAGGAGCGAAAAGATCGGAATCGGAAGAATCGGTTTGAGTGTAAAGATCGTAAAGAGCGCATTGTCTGACGTTATAGTTAATGACCAGTGAAAATCGGGAGCGAAAAGATCGAAATCGGAATAATCGGTTTGAGCGTAACGATCGTTTGAAGCGCATTGTCTGGAGTGAAAAAATTGGAGTGCAATCAAATTGGAATTGGGCCGCAATGGGAATGGAATCGGATCGGTTATAGATGGCATTAGGATTGGAAGCAGACCGGATCGGAATCGGAAAAATTGTCAGTTTCATAATTTTCCGTACTGTAATGACGAACTAAGAGTAATAATGACATGCTCAAATTATAATAGTTATACTTGTATATATGTAATATTAAAGTGGTTTCATCCTTTGATTTCATTATGCAACGTTTGCTTTCATGGGCCATTCATTCTTGGTCAACCTTTTTTTATAGAGCCATTTTCAATCACAAATTTACAGAGAAAAACAAATAAACAAATAAACTTCCAACATTTTATTTCTGCTCTTGCTAATTTGCATAAGAACATAATATTTTTGAACTAGTACTGATAAAGCTGCAATGTGCATACTGTGACAAAAGACACCGAAATTTAAGTAGGTGGCCAAGGACAATCACTCATTCGAGTACCACTGCTTTAGGCCATGTTGTGTTTGAATTTTTTTCTCAATAGCCATTGAGTTAACAAGTTGCCCCTCCACCAATTTTAACCATGGTATCAAGTAAGAAGTAGTGAAATTTTTTGTGAGGACAAGAACTCTCTTTTTTTGTGAGGACAAGAACTCTATTGAGCATTTATGGTGCAAAATGAGACTTTTGAGAGATTTTCAAAACACTGTGGGGACATTGTTGCAAATGATTTTTTTTTCATTTTGCGCTATTTAAAGTAGTTCCGGGGATCAGTAAATGTCCTCACAATATTTTCGAGACCCCACAATGTGGGTTAAAAAACGTGCAAAAGTCCCCGAAGTTACGGTAGGACCAGACCTCTCTCTCTCCATCTCCTTATATAACTATTGCTCCAAAGGTATCACCAATATACTTTTTTATATTTTTAGCTCACCTGAGCACGAAGTGCTCATGGTGAGCTTTTGTGATCGCCTGATGTCCGTCGTCCGTCGTCCGTGCGTCCGTCCGTCCGTCGTCAACTTTTTCTTCAAACGACTTCTTCTCTGAAACGGCTTGGCCAATTTTGACGAAACTTGCCACGGATGTTCCTTGCATGAAGCTCTTCCAAAGTTGTTCAAAAAAATCAATTCCATGCAGAACTCTGGTTGCCATGGCAACCGAAAGGAAAAAACTTTAAAAATCTTCTTGTCTGAAACCACAAGGCCTAGAGTTTAGATATTTTGCATTTAGCATCCTCTAGTGGAACTCTACAAAGTTTGTTCAAATTATTTCCCTGGGGTCAAAATTGGCCCCGCCCCAGGGGTCACTTCATTTTACATAGACTTATATAGGAAAAACTTTAAAAATCTTCTTGTCTGAAACCACAAGGCCTAGAGCTTAGATATTTGGCATTTAGCATCCTCTAGTGGAACTCTACAAAGTTTGTTCAAATTATTTCCCTGGGGTCAAAATTGGCCCCGTCCCAGGGGTCACTTCATTTTACATCGACTTATATAGGAAAAACTTTAAAAATCTTCTTGTCTGAAACCACAAGGCCTAGAGTTTAGATATTTGGCATTTACCATCCTCTAGTGGAACTCTACAAAGTTTGTTCAAATTATTTCCCTGGGGTCAAAATTGGCCCCGCCCCAGGGGTCACTTCATTTTACATAGACTTATATTGGCAAAACTTTAAAAATCTTCTTGTCTGAAACCACAAGGCCTAGAGCTTAGATATTTGGCATTTAGCATCCTCTAGTAGAACTCTACAAAGATTGTTCAAATTATTCCCCTGGGGTCAAAATTGGCCCCGCCCCAGGGGTCACTTCATTTTGCATAGACTTATATTGGCAAAACTTTAAAAATCTTCTTGTCTGAAACCACAAGGCCTAGAGCTTAGATATTTGGCATTTGAAACCTCTAGTGGAACTCTACAAAGATTGTTCAAATTATTTCCCTGGGGTCAAAATTGGCCCCGCCCCAGGGGTCACTTCATTTTGCATAGACTTATATAGGAAAAACTTTAAAAAACTTCTTGTCTGAAACCACAAGGCCTAGAGCTTAGATATTTGGCATTTAGCATCCTCTAGTGGAACTCTACAAAGATTGTTCAAATTATTCCCCAGGGGTCTAAATTGGCCCCGCCTCAGGGGTCACTTCATTTTATAAAGACTTTTATAGGAAAAACTTTAAAAATCTTCTTGTCTGAAACCACAAGGCCTAGAGTTTAGATATTTGGCATTTAGCACCCTCTAGTAGAACTCTACAATGATTGTTCAAATTATTTCCCTGGGGTCAAAATTGGCCCCGCCCCAGGGGTCACTTCATTTTACATAGACTTATATAGGTAAAACTTTAAAAATCTTCTTGTCTGAAACCACAAGGCCTAGAGCTTAGATATTTGGCATTTAGCATCCTCTAGTGGAACTCTACAAAGATTGTTTAAATTATTTCCCAGGGGTCTAAATTGGTCCCGCCCCAGGGGTCACTTCATTTTACATAGACTTGTATAGGCAAAACTTTAAAAATCTTCTTGTCTGAAACCACAAGCAGAGAGTACTTTTGTACTCAGGTGAGCGATATAGGGCCATCATGGCCCTCTTGTTTTTATTTATTAATCTTTAATAATACCACATACTGTATTACAAATTATTTCATAATCCTAAAAGTGAGAAGTTTAATTTTCAATTTAAAATAATTTAATATTTAAGTTATTATTTAAAACGTTTACAAATTCACAGTTAAATAAATGTGCAAATAATTATTTTCTTTTATGCAATCTTTATTTTCACTTTTGATCATCAAGTCCTCCATTTTGGTTCTTGAAAGTAAAAAAGGGGAACGCTGTAAACCCCCGCACGCGACAAATATTAAAATATTGCATGCTCGGTTTTAGGAGCAATACAAATGCATATTACTGCTGACGCCGCGTAGCCGTTGTGTGCAATTACACAATTTGCTCTGTCGGATATGACTGTTATCTTTAAGCGTTTTAGTGCTACATTTTCAGACGAATACCATTAGAATCAAAGCGTAAAAGGCCTAAACGAGAAAATATATACGTAACTAGAGAGAATATTATGTGATCACAGGATATAAGAATACATTTTTATCACAGCAGACACTACATTGGAAAAGGGAAATCAATTAAAATTTATCCAAAACTAGCTAAACTACATTGGCGGCTCGGATAATACACAAACTTTATATATCAAAACGGTGGGACAAAATCTTAAAGCAATAAAATTATTGCTTGGTCATCTGTTGAATAAATTTTTCAAAACAAAACAGAATAAAACTTATGTACATGTACAAAATATCTGTGTAGAGAGCAATATGCATAATACACATGTAACAAGTACATGTATATAAATGTATGTGTATATTAGATGATCAATATATAATAAATTTAATAAAACGAACATTTATTCTATTGTAATTTATACACACTAATTAGATTTAAACGAACACAATGTATGAGTATACAACCATTCAATTTTACCATACGAGATATGACAAGTTCCAATGAGATGCTAGAACAATAATATGCTTTAACAACTATAAACACAGCTTATACCTTGTTTGGGTTGTCTCTAACACAGTTTCAGGTAACGTTGATAACATTTCAAAAATCTTTCAAAACGCAGTGCGTGAAACTTTCTGTCACCACATCGATTTCAAGAATATATGTAGGGACAGAGTAAGGAAATGGTGTAAAAATCTTCTTACTTCTCATTGTTACATACATGTATATTTCTAAATAAATTATGCTCGAATTTTAACACAACAGTTACTTTGTTCAAAACCACTTATTTATAATTTACGAATTCTACTAATCCGCACATTTTAATTGCATGCGTTTTACTGATTCAGAGGTATGTCAATATGCCATTTTTTAAATTTAGAATCTTTACTTAACAATGTGTTGTCCTGTGGGTTATTTCGCGTTTTTTTTGCTAGGGAAAGTGCACGAATTCAAACCCCCAGCGAAATCAAACCATTGAATATCTAAATTAAATCTTATTTAAAACAAATTCTGGAATTGTTGACCACCGTCCGAAAATGTTATTTATGCCGTCTGTTCAAAGTTTGCTACATGCGAAATACACCACAGTAAAATTTGTTTCCTTGCTAGACAAGCGATAATCCGCCAGCATGATAAAATACTCTGTCTATTTATTCCGATAGATATTCCTCTAGGAAAGAACATGTTGCATGGAACTGCCATTTCAGAAACGCTTCACGCTGTATGCAGAGGTAATCAAAATAATTAATATAACTTATTAAAGTTTTTTGCTGATATAATCTCTGCAGGAATTAAATACAACCTTTTGTTTAAAAGAAGTTAGAACTGTTTATTGCATATACAGTTTTGGATTACATGTATAAGCATCAAAATTAAAATATGAAAGGGTTTTATTGTTAAATATTTCCTTCTCTGGGTAAGTGATCAAAATAAACATAAAGTGTATGCTAATATATCTTTATTTAGAATTAAATACAACCTTTTGTTTAACGGAAATAGAAAGTGTACACTCTATATACAATATTGGATGATTAGTACCAAAGTTAAAATCTGAAGGGTTTTAATTGTTATAATAATTATTTGCTCGTCTGGTGATGAAATCAAACTTAACAATCATCTAGTTTTCGCTGATATACATGTATCTGTACAGGAATTAAATACAACCATTTGTTTAAAGGAAGTTGGAAGTGTACATTGTATATACTGTAACAGTTATGGATGATTCGTATCAAAGTTATTAATTGAACGGCTTTTATTCTTATAATAAGTATTTTCTTGTCTGGGAAAGTAATCAAAATGAACAATCATATAGCTTTTGCTGATATAACTGTACAGGAATAAAACACATCATTATTTAACGGAACTTAGAAGTGTACACTGTATACGCAGATTTGGATGATTAATATCAAAGTTAAAATCTGAACGGATTTTATTCATAAATAATTTACTTGCTTTGTCGTTGAGTTGACGTTATAATGCATCAGCTAAGGGAGGAATGAGGCTTCGAAGGACCTCCATAAGAGCGTTAGAGGTAAATAAGAACTAAAGTTTATTGGTATTAAACACACATAAAGAAATCCTAAAAATTTCATTTGACATTCGAGCCGAGTATCAAAAATTCATTTAGAAATATTCAAAATTTCATCTGACATTTAAATGCAGTGTCTAAAAATAGTTATTGGTGCAACTGTCGCCACTTAAGCACATACAGACAGACAAACATGCGCAATAAGATATGTATGAAAGGAGTAAAGGGTAAAATGTCTTTAACACTGTCAATTTAATTATTACTAGTCTTATGTTAAAACAATCGTGTTATAATTGCATTACATAGCTAATGAATTTCGTATTACATAGTTCATTAAACTTCACTTGCTTCATTTAATAGATAGCATGTTAAGCTAACACATCTTGAATACTCCCTCCCTAATGAAACATTTCGTTTTATATCAAGGCGAATTAAAATCAGAATAGAGGATACTAAAAACAGTCAATAGGAATTCACGGCAAATACAAAATTGAATGTAAGACTTTTGTATTACTAGCTCTTATGTTTGGTGAGTTTCCGTGTTCCTTGTTTTTATCAAATTGAATCTAATTTTCACAACAGCGTTGTTTGCGCATTGCGACGAGTGTACAAACCTCTCAATATAAATACAATCAGTGCTGATATAACGACGTCCTTTGAAGGCCGTTGAGCACGATACCGTGAATATATTCGTCATGTTCGTGAATATTGCATATTTTCCTCGTATTTATACATTAAATCTCAGTAAAACATTGGTCGAGAAATACCTCGTTTAAGTAAGAATCATTTTTCATTAATTAATTCAAGACTTTGAAACAACGTAAAACAGTATGTACTATGTTCGAAACTGACGATTGTTTAAAACAGGAGTGTCTGTACATATTTAAATAGCGTCCTCTTTTCCACAAAGAGAAACTTTGGGGAAAATTTGATAAAACTATCAACAAGAAAACACATTTAAACAGTATACTTATTTGTATTGAGCTTCATATGTGCAAATGTGTTTAATGTTGACATTGTTCAGATTATGACAACTGAAAACTAAGTATAGACTTAGTATTTGTTATTTTTTGTGTAAAAGGCATTTCCATAGTTTATTATATTTCATGCATTTGCATCTTGCAGATCTGTACGTTTTGACAGATACTTTAAACAACTTCACCAACGAGATTATTTATTCTCAGGGTTGGCTTATTGACCGGTCAATTGAGTATTGACCGGGCCAGTGGTCAATAATGGTCAATAGTGGTCATTTCTGGTCAATACTGGTCATTTCTGGTCGATACTGGTCAATACTGGTCAATTCAATTTTATTCACAACCAAACTGTCCAAAATGTTCTTAGAATCATTTAAAATCATTTAGGCCCTAACAATAGCCCCTGTAAGAGCCTAAATGGTACTTCATTTATGGTTTATTATTGGATAAGCCTTAAATAAACACAACTTCTTAATTGGTATGTGCCTATTTTCAATAAGCAAAAGAAATGTATTTTCCGCCGGTTAAGCAAAGCGAATTAGGTGGAAAATATTAATTTCCTTTGATTGGGTAAGATCTTTTGAATGTACCAATCAAAAGGTGTTGTTTTCATTGGTTTAATGCATGAGTTTTCATGTGTATTGTTGGAAAATATATGGTCATTCAGCTTCGGGCATTCAATGCTTACAGGACACATTTTCTTAAGTACGTGGAAACTTTATGGTATATATAAACAGCATGACATAATTATAGGCATTTATGATAAGTAACAGACTGAAATCAATAAATGTAGTATGCTAAAAGTTTCGAGTTATATAATGTTTGTTATGTTTTATGTAATTTATGAAATGGATTCGTTAAAGAACATTCTCTAAGCTTTGCCCAAGTGCTCAGTACAATACATACATTATATGAAATGTTTACTTGCAAAGATCTGTGAGGGCAAAGGAAGTGCAATCACCCCACAGTCTCCTGACCATCAATTGTCAAACACAAGTGTTACCTGGCATGTGTTTTAACACCTACTTTATGGTTATTGGATAATCCTTAAATAAACACATAGGCATCTTAATTAACATGTTCCCAAGTTCAATAAACAATAAAAGTGTGACCACAACACCCCTCCATCTCCAGACCATCCAATGTCATACACAAGTGTTAGTTTGCAAGAGTGTAACACCTACTGGTGGTGCAAATTACCTTTGCTTTAAATAAAAAAAGTTACTGAATCATTCTTTGCTGAAAATTGAAAAAAAAACACTAACATTAAAAGAATTCTTACATTGTCTAAAAACCCACCAGAATGAAGCCAAATGACCCTGTTTGGGGATTTTATGATCTCAGTTACTGAGGGAAATAAGACAATTTCTAAGTGCAAAGCATGTTCAAGTGAAGTTAGTTCTAAAGTAACTTAAGTAGATATTAAATAAAAGTTAAATGGTCTGTTTTCTTCCTTTCCTTTATGAAAATTTTGAAAAAAAGGTTCAATTGACCAGTATTGACCACTATTAACCACTTTGGGAGTATTGACCGGGACGGTTTTAACCGGTTAAAACCGCCGGTTTTAACCAGGGGCGGTCGATTGGTGCCAACCCTGTTTATTCTTGACAGACATCACACAATTAGGTCTGGAACACTTCATGAATAATGTAAAATATTCCTAAACGTTTTTGGTTTGTGACATTCGTCTAGAAATACCGCTGATTTAATGAAGAATAAATTTCAGTTTTATTGTTTAAACAAAGGAGGTAGGAAGCACTACGAACCAATGTTCGCAACTATCGCTATATTCGGGTAACTTAGGAAATAGAACCGAGTTCGAGTAAGTGTAATTTTTGTTGTATATAGAATTATCATAATTTCACCGTTCAAAAGCGATAGCCCTGAGGTTGTCTTAATCTTAAACAATTTTGATATTCTTGTCTTTATTCTGAAACAAAAAGAGCTTTCTCTTTCTTTCTGTCCTCTTTCTCTCTCTGTCTCTCTCTCTCTCTCTCGTTTTATACATGTGGATTGTAACTATTGCTCTAAAGTTAAAACTTATATACTTTTTAATTTTTATAATTTATTTTATTTATTAATCTTTAATTATACCACATACTGTATTACAAATCATTTCATTATCCTATAAGTAAGAAGTTAAATTTTCAACTGAAAATAAGTTAATATATATTTAAATTTTTTAAGTTATTATTGAAAAAGTTTGCAAATTCACACTAAAATGAATGTCCAAATAATTATTTTTTTTTCACAATCTGTATTCTCACTTTTTGTTGTAGGTAATCTTGATAGTAGAAAATCTGAGGGAACGCCGAAAGCCCCCGCACGCGACAAATATGAAAATATTGCATGCTCGGGTTTATGTGCAATGCAAATGCATATTACTGCTGTCGCCGCCTAGCCGTTGTGTGTTAACCATTATATTTTCAAGAAAAAAAAACACAATCAATTGTGATCTGTCGGAAATATAGCACGGATATGACTGTAATCTTTAAGCGTTTTAGTTCTTAATTTTCAGACGAATACCATTAGAATAAAAGTGGTTAAGGCCTAAACGAGAAAAAATGCACGTAACTAGACATCATTATATTATTATATCACAGGATCTACATGTAAGAATACGTTTTTATCACAGCAGAAACCAAAGAGGAAAAGTGAATTAAATTTTATCCCAAACAATATACTCTACCCTGGCGGGTCGAATAATAAAAAAACAACAATAATATATATAAACAGTGGGGCATAATCTTACAACAAAAAAAGTAATTGTATGGTCATCTGTAGCAAGTACATGTATTCATATATATAAATGTTTGTGTATATGAGATGATCAAAATATAATAACTTTAATAAAACGAAAATTTATTTTATTGTTTTTTATATGTACTTATTAGATTTAAATGAACAAAATTTGCCAGTATACACCAAATCTTTTTACCATACGAAATATGACATGTTCCAATGAGTTCTTTTTAGTCCGCGATTATGCAAGAATGATAATATTGTAAAATAAATATAAACACAGCTTATACTTTGACTGTTTGGGTTGTCACTCAGACAGTTATAGGTTACGTTTAGAAAATTTCAAATTCATTAAAAACGCAGTTGGTGTGAACATTTAGAAAATTTGACAGAACTGTCACCACATTGATTTCAAGAAAATGTGTAGGGGCAGAATAAGGAGATCGTTTAAAATGTACTTTCTGATCATCGTCTTAAAATCATTAATACCTATCCTGTCATAATTATTCTAATTAAAGACCTTCTTGTATTTCTAAATTAATATGCTAGAATTATAAACTCAACAGTTACTTTGTTTACAACCACTTAATTATTTAGGCAGTTTTTAAATTTGCACTATTTTACTGATTCAGATCAATAGTCCAACTTTTTAAAATTTAGAATCATTACATAAACAACTTTTCAATTATTTGACTTATACCAATAAGTGATATATGTGTTGTGATGCTGTTGTATCATTATATTTCGCGTGGGTTATTTCGCGTCTTTTGTGCTAGGAAAAGTGGGCGAATTCAATCCCACAGCGAAATCAAACCATTAATTATCTAATCTTGTTTAAAAGAAACAAACTCGCGAATTGTTGACCACGCGAAAATGTTATTAACGCCATCGGCTAGAAATTTGCTATCCGCTAAATTAAATGTCAAGTCAAGTCAGTAAATTTTTATTGGCATTAAACAAATACATGTTCAGAGCCAAACAACATTTCATATTGGCGGTATATAGAGTATAAAAGAAAACACAAGAAAAGTATGATATAAGAGGCATGGTATATGTAGTTAAAAAAAGTATAATATTAAGTGATTCGTGTAATTAATAAAGTGCGCTACAAAAACTATTAACATGCATATCAAAATAAGCCATTATCATCTCTTTTTTCCATTGCTAAAAAATAAATTTACCAAGGTTATTTAACTGTTTTTTTTGGTTTGCAATAATGCTTTGAATTTATAATGATTGGGCCAGGAAATATAATAGTTTTTAATTAATTCTGTTCGTAAAGTTCTATAGTTTGGACAAATAAACAAAAAGTGGTATTCATTTTCGATTTGATGTTGATTACATTGTGTACAGAGTCTGTTATTTCTTTCTATGTTTCTAAACCTTCCTTCTTCAATAGCCAATTTATGAGATGAACAACGGAATCTAGATAGAGCTTTTCTAAATTTACTGTTTTCAATGCAACTCAAATATTTTTTTTTTCTACGAAATCACATTAAAAAAATTTATATGAATCAAGTTTTGAAAAATTATCTAATTCAGAACACCATTTTTGCAAGTATTGATCATATATTCTTTGAATTACTCTTTGGATTTCTATTGTTTCTTTGTTTACCTTATTACACAGATATGAAAAACCTAGTTCTTTCAACATAGATTTCAAATTTATTAACCAGCTGTTTATATGTATACCATTTACGTCCTTTAAAAACAACATTTTATAAATAAATGAATCTGGTAACTGTAATATTCGATACCAATATTTAACAATTCTTACTTTACGTAATATTTCAAATGGGAATCTTCCAAATTCACCAAATACTGCAGAATTTGTAGTTTGCACCCTAACACCTAATAGCTGTTTTAAGAATTTCAAGTGTACTCGTTCAATATCAGGGGCTTTATGAAATCCCCAGATCTCTGATCCATAAAATAAAATAGGTGAAATCATAGCGTCAAACAGTTTTAATTTTTCTGAAATACTTAAAGAAACCTCGTCAAAAAGAAATTTTAGCAAGAATAATGCTTTTAATGCTTGATCTGATAGCGACTTTTGAGCTCTGTAATAGTTACCGTTTGATGATATGTTAACACCTAGATATGTAAACTGCTTAACTACAGCCAATAATTTGTTATCATAAAACAACTGCACATGCTCTGGTCTGTTTCCAGTTTTTAAAACCATTACAACCGTTTTGTCAGTGTTAACAGAAACACCCCATTTATTACAATAAATTGCTAATTTGTTTAATAATAATTGAAGACCTTCTTCAGTATAAGAGAATAATGCTAAATCGTCAGCAAATAGCAATAAGAAAATCTGCATTTCATCCAAAGTAAAACAAGGTACATCAGCACTATTTAAAGATTCATACATATCATTAACAAAGAAAATAAACAACAAGGGTGATAGGGGCTCACCCTGTTTTACACCCATATATGTGTCAAAATTCTCTGATAAAGCACCATTACTTTTAAAACAAGCCTTTACACTCAAATATATGCTTCGCAGGATCTTAACTATTTTCGATGAGACTCCCTGAACAATAAGTTTATACCAAAGACCATTTCTTTAGAGCATATCAAAGCATTTACGAAAATCGATCTTTGATACATAAAGTTTCCTTTTCTCATGTTTAATTATCTTGTTTATTATTGATGTTAATACAAATATGCAATCAGTTGTGCTTTTGTCTTTTCTAAATCCAAATTGATAGTCAGAAAGTAAATTATTGCTTTCAGCCTATTTTCGCAATCGCGTATCTAGTAATATTGAAAATATTTTAGAAAAAAAAACACTTGTTAAAGTTATTCCACGGTAATTGTTAACATCGCTCAGATCACCCTTTTTGGGTACCGGTACTATAACTCCTGAGCACCATGAACTAGGATAAATACCCTTTGCGAAAATATAATTAAAGAGCTTACACATGAGTGGTGATAAAATACTTTTACAATCAATAAATATTTCGGGGATTTACAAATCCGCGCCCGCACCTTTACCGCGCTTCAACGAATTCAATGCTTGTAATACCTCATCATTAGTAAAGTCACAATCTAATTGGTCAATATTGATAATATTTTCATGTTCATATAATTGATCTTCAACTAAGTCATTTTTAAAAACATCATCACCTGAAAAAAGATTTTTGAAATGTTCATAAAATTCATTATGTGATACTTTCGATTTATTTTTTTATTTTCCTTAACTTCCTTATTTCACTCCAAAACTTTTGAGGACTAGATTTTGATAACATATTCATTTTATTTTTCTGTAGCAAGTTAAATTTTGCACGAGCCCTTCATTTAACCAATCTGAATAAGCGGCGATTCGTGATAAGCACTTCTGCATTTGTCGGCGATCTGTTTTTACGATATATTTTATTTGCATATTTTAAATTTCGCCTCGCGATTTCGCATTCATTGTTGTACCAGGGGCTTTTATATTTTCGCTTATTTACACGGTTAGGATTTATAGTCTTTTTTATACCAAATATCTTAAATGCTTCATTAGATAACATTTCGGAGATTGCATTAATACCTACATCCACGGGTATAACTTCTGCGACGACATCGTCGACGACGGAACTAAACTCGAAAATTTGATCAAAATGTTACCAACGTTATAGTTGTTCCTTGCTAGACAAGCGATAATCCACCAGCATTATAAAATACCGATACACTTGTAGCTATTCCTCTATAAAGAACGTGTTGCTTGTCACCTCCATATATGAAAGAAACACTTTACGCTGTCTGAGGTAATCAAAATTAATATATTTATAGATTTAGCCGATATATCTATACAGGAACTAAATACAACCTGTTTGTTTCAAGAAAGTTCGAAGTGTACAATGTATATCCTGTATTGGATGAATAGTATCAATGTTTAACTTAATATTTTAATGCTTGTTTTATTGTTATAATAATTATTTGCTTGTGTGATAAGGTAATCAAAATTAACAATCATATAGCTTTTGCTGATATATCTGTGCAGGAATTAAATATAACCTTTTGTTTAACGGAAATAGAAACTTTGAAGTGTAATTTGTATATACCGTATTGGATGATTAGCATCAAAGTTAAAATCAGAACGGTTTTTATTGTTATAATAATTATTTGCATATCTGGTAATGCAATGAAAATTAACACCCATATAGTTTCTGCTGAATTATCTATGGAATAAAATACAACCTTTTGTTTAACTGAACTAGAATGTGTTCACTGTATACGCAGATTTGGATGATAAAGTTAGGTTAAAATCTGAATGGTTTTTATTGTTAATTACCTGCTTTGTGGTTTATGTGATATTGCGTCACAGGCTTTTGAAGGACATCCATAAGAGCATTAGAGGTAAATGAGAATTAAATATTATAGGTAATAAACAAACATAAAGACATCCTCAAAATTTCATTTGACATTCGAATGTAGTGTCTACAAAATATATTTGGAAATATTCATTAGAAAATAAATGTATTGTCTAAAATATATTAAGAAAAACATGTACTCAAAATTTTATCTTACATGTAGTGTCTTCCAATTATTGCAATAACGTTTTTGTTAATTAAATAACCGCGTGCCGATAACAAAAATTAATATTTCTAGTGGAAGAATGACGTGGTACGAGAAAATTTCTTTAATAAAAGCACGATCAATTTTGATCCATCCCAAATAACGTTGTGCATATGGCAGTGAACATGGAATTTTCAACTAATGCGTTTTTATCCGAAATATTTCATTCCAAGTTCAGCAGAGTATGGTACACAGATAAAAATTGTGGTTAACCTAAACAAGAACAGAATGGAACAGAATTTAGACAAGTGAGGATACAACTTTTGTGCTGTCGCCACTTAAAGACATACGACGCACAAACATTATTATATACTGAGCAAAACAAATTTCTATTTGTTTGCTTATATTCCCATCATGCATTGACAAGATTTTTTCACTTAATTAGGTATGCGTTGAAATGTGTTTTATTTTATCTCAGTTGTTTAACAATGTAAGTTAATTTCTTATTAACATAAAGGTCCACACTAAGACCTGGGCAATTGCACATCGAGTAACAAATGGTAAAGGATTTCAAAACACCAAACATCCAAATGAAACAGAGGTAATTGGAAATAATTGGCAATTCTAGCGTTGTTGACCGACGACTAGACTAATAAAATTGTTTTATTAATCATAAATGTTTTGTTATTTTATTGACCAAAAGAAATGGAGAAATTGATTTGAAATTCTTTCTAATAAATTTAAACATCTTTATATAACCACTGACGTCTACCTGAAAACCTAATGTTAGCAAAAAATAAAGATTAACAAAGTTATGACTGGATTTTAAGAAAATTGTTTTTAGATGAAAGTTTATTCAATGAATGAATTTTGAATTTTTGTTTTCTTATTTTGCAAAATTAAAGGTTTGCATGTGAATATTTTTTCATTTTTGTTGGGTATATAAAATGCCATCCTTTTTGTGTTTAAAGAAAAACGATTGCTTTCATCTTAAATCGATTAATGTTAAATAACAAAGAAAGACAATTATATTCAAAACTGTATAGAAATTTGAAAAATTAATAGAGTTCGTACTTTTAAATTACAACTTTGTTCAGTTTTCCGAAAAGAAATAGGTTTAAAATGTACAGAAAGTCATACTTTTAATGATCTCAGTTATGAATTGGTTTACATTTCACTGAACTTTATATGCTTGAAAGATGGAAGAACGCACGTTAACTAAGTTGTTTAAAAGTTTGGATAATGCTAATGTACAAACATAAATGGATGAAACATTGTGATTAAATTGAGTAATGTTCAACATTCATAATATGTGGAGTCAATATCATTTTAGGTTGACACGGCATGTTTTTGGTCCAATCATAACCTGTAAAAGCATTCAATTTGCTAGTATTTTACACAACTTCATCGAGGTGTTGATACATCCGAGCGTCATTCTAATTCCAAACAGCAGAAAACAAATTTGAAAATATTTACACTCATCTTGCACTCATCATGAAAGTCTTAATTTAGCCTGTTTCCATTTTGCATTAAAAAGCCTTTAGTTCCTGTGCGAGGCTACAACAAAGCCCGTTGACAATCTATTGATTTGCGCACAATATGTTCTCATCTTACGTAGACGAGCATGCAAATTTTACCAAGATGTTTACAAGTGACTCGGCATTTTAGTTGGCTTCGTAGCTGTCATAATAAAACAAAAACTTTCATGGTTAGTTGTGTGTTATGTTTGTCTCTCACGAAAATCTGTTGTTTTCTTTAAAATCTGCTATAAATAGCATAGCGTGTTTATAATTAAATATGGCCAGAATGGATTTTTAAACAATTTGCTTTTAATACGTCAGACACCATTTAGGCTTTACCTTCTGTAATATAAGATACAAATTTAATTGAATGTTGCTCACTCTTTTTAAACATTTTTGTTCCATTAACATTCATATCGGCAGATTTATTATTTGGGAGTAATTATGCTGAGTTATTCACGCTGTTATTTTCATAATAGAACTTGATGCGTAAGCTCAATTTAGACATGGTGAATTCTAAATATTCATATCAAAAATAGAGACGGAATTTATTGCGCTTAAATTTAAGACATATAAAATTAAAAACATCATGCAAACATTATAATAGAGATACATTTCATCAACGAATACCTAAGGCGAAACAAAAATCCGGATCGGTTTTACCGTAATTACCGGACATTCTTAATACTAAGGCACTCTTATTTTTCACGAAATTAATTTTTGCGCCAACATAATTGATAAGTATTTTTTGTATCCCTAATATTTGGGACATTTTCAGAAACAGTAGGTTTAGTGTCCATAAATTGCAATTATGCTGTCATAACGACCACCATTTTTCAACTTGTCAGTCAGTGCAAATCAACATACATGTATATCTGTGCAACTATGAGGTTTTAAATTAATAAAAACGTTTTACCTTGATAGATAATCTGTGTTATATTATATGTGTCGTGATAATGTATTGCCATTTGTAAGACAATACTGGTTACTGCATATACGTAAATCAAAGAAATCAAAAATATTGGGACCATTTTTAACAAATAACTTGTGGCACCCCTTAATATTTGGACATGAAAATTTTTTAACTGTTCTAAGACTAAGGTTGATGACGCCAGACGGTACTTTAAAAGGTGAAATCTGCAAAATCAGAAATTGCCATTCACAGAACACAAGCCTCTCTGTGCAGACTCTGAGAGGAAAAGAGAGATTGGGTTTACAAAATGACTAATTTCAATTAGAAATTAAAACAATTAACAAAAAAAGAACCAGAGGGGTTACCGCCTTGGAACGGTCAGTGGCAAAACAACTTGTCACTGGGGGTTTAAACCAGGTCCTAGGGTGCACCAACCTCACACTTTCCTGAACAGGTTCTCATACGAACAAACAAGTGAAAGTTTTCTTGGTGAATAGCTTCAACAAAAGCTCACAAACATATACACCACTATTTTATCAAATATAATACACTATTAAACATTATTTTGTTTGCCTCTGCTCGCCGTTAAATGACGCTCGGCAGTATCAACATCACGTTAATATATGTTTATTATTAAATCTCATTTGCGTTTGATATATATCAGACGAATACGAGTCTATATATAAACGGTTTATGAAATCTACCGTTACAATATGTCATGTAGGCAGAGGATTGCAACTTATAAAGATAAATAACAATGTCACGATGACCTTTATTCCATATCAAATTCAGATTAATAACTTGGTAAATTGAAATCTTTTGAAGAATATTCTGACTTCTTTGATTCATGTTATACTTGTTTCTGAAAGCGGTCATTGACGTAAATGATAAATTTCGTTATAGGTAGATTACATAAAAATGTAATTACCACCTTAGAATCGAAATTGGTTGCCGATTAATAATTAAATAGCACAACTTGTCAACATGTCATGTTACAAAGTGTTATCTTATGACGGTTTCAAATATGTAAGAAACTGCCTTATACATTTCGAAAAATCAACTTGCTGTGTCTCATGTTGTTGATTGGATTTTTATTTCATTATTTTTAGTTTTGAGATAAAAAAATATGAGAAAAACGCCTACATATATTTATTTTTAGTTGTGCTAAAACATGGATATAAGGTGTGTTTGCATGCAATATATAATACAGCAATACAAACTGGATATCGATTGGCTAGTGATAAATTTAGCATTTCCAGGTAAACGTTAAAAAATAATAGGTATCAACAATATCTGTACAAGATTTCATGAAACAAAATGCATGCATTATTGGAATCCCCGACAACATAATTATC
The DNA here is from genome assembly GCA_038501625.1 of Corbicula japonica. Lineage (NCBI taxonomy): Eukaryota > Metazoa > Mollusca > Bivalvia > Venerida > Cyrenidae > Corbicula > Corbicula japonica. Next base: position 114,484 of record JAZAYU010000574.1, on the reverse strand, counting down.
GAGTCCAATTTTAGTTTGTTTGTATCTGGTGATTTATTGTCTTTGTTACCAAAATAAACTGTTTGTAAGGGTCCTTTTAATTATAAATTTGCAATGTTTGACAACATTGTACCAGTGTCTTAACGTATTAACCAAATTCTAGCGAAAAACGACAGACTGAGACCACGTTGACAGATATAGGTCAAAACTAAACTTTGCTTCTTCAGATTTCGAAATATAAATTCCACCAAAAAGCGTTGAGTTTGTTTTCTAAAATCGTGTGTTAGAATATTAACTTTGATAAAAAAACAAAGACGGCTACCGTTTTTCCGTCGATTTTCGACTAAGAGATGGAACCCTGGATATACAACTTTGATCCGACTTTGAAATACATAGATTGGTCTACACTCTGTGTATATATTAAATTATAGTAACTGTACATGAAAATCTATTCTGGTATATTGTGGTTTGGGTTCTTCTTATTATTGTTTCTTACCACAACAATAACTTGTTATCATTCAGGAAAAGTTGCATGCATGTTCTGTACCTGATGATAGCAGAACTGCAAGGTCATTTCACAGATGGATTCCCTTATCTAAAACTAGATGGGTTTACAGTTGAACACTTTTGTCGCCCTCTGGTGCTTTATCGGAATAAAAATGCAAGTTAAGGGCTTACCACACTCCTCCCCAGCACGTTCATCAAAAAAAAGAAAATTATCAAAATCTCAATAACAGCAACATGCCGTTCAATGAAACTTTGTTTTAATGAGTTTTACTAATGTATCTTTATTTTGCATATGGTAAGACACGTTAGAACAGTAAAGGAAAATAGCGAGATCTAAAATACCCTAAACTTCTATTTACATAAATTCACAAAAACTTAACGATACAACACATCATTTTAAATGCCCACATGAGTAATATGTTAGTGATAACACTGTCTTGTGTCCTCGTGACTTACATATGTTAACTTTATGACATATTAGTAAAAGTGTGTTTGACCTTAAATTTCTTGGTCGCTTCCTTTGACCATAAATTTCTTGGTCGCTTCCTGGTCGCGTAAACGGACGAGAATCATTGATTTCTCTGTTAGTAGTTGAATGTTCTTTACAAAGAACAAACCATTTTTTGTCAGTATCAAAACACTCACGTGGGAATTTAAAATTATGTTTTGTATTGCTTAGTTTTTACGAATTTATGTAAATAGAATTTGAAGTATTTTTAAGTCTGACTTGTTTTCTTTATTTTTCTAACTTGTCTTACTGTATGCAAAATAAAGATACGTGTACATATTAAGTAACATTCATTTGTGCAAAGTTTCATTGAACGGCATTTTGCCGTTATTGAGATTTTGATATTTTTCTTTTTATGGATGAACGTGCTTGGGAGGAGTGTGGTCAGCCCTTACATGTAAAAAAGTTTCATGAAGAAATATTGATAAATTGCAAAGTTACAGCCAATGTTAAGTTTTCGTGTCAAAATCCAAGTACAACCACAAAAGTGGGCATAACTTTATCAAATGTGATATTGGCCTAAAGATTTTAGCATCATCACAAAATTTTTGTCATAAGCAATATAATTTGAAAGTTTCATGAAGAAATGTTCAGAAATGACAAAGTTATAGCCAACGTTAACTTTTCGTGTCAAAATCCAAGTTCAAAAAGGGACATAACTACATTAAATGTGACATTGACCTTAACAATTCGTCATCTTTACAACCGTGTTGTCATAAGCAACATAATTTAAAAATTTCATAAAGAAATATTTAGAAATTGCAAAGTTATAGCCAACGTTAAGTTTTCGTGTCAAAAGTAAAGTACAAAAAGAGGCATAACTCCATAAAATGTGACTTGGTCTAAAGAATTTGTCATCTTTACGAGCGAGTTGTCAACAGAAACATAATTTAAAAGTTTCATGAAGAAATGTTAAGAAATTGCAAAACGATCCCTTTGTATCGCCTTTCTTCGAAAGGGCGACACAACGAGATTGACAGTATAACATCTATCTATTTTTAATACACCAGTTAGGTCTATCTGCAAATAAGATGAAGCAATGCGCGGTGAATATTTGATGTAAAATCTGATATCTGACTCACGTGTTGATTAAATAAGATTTGCTAAAATAGATATGGTATTTTTGTACAAAATAGGCAACGTGACATAATGTTACATAACTCGACATGATAAGACATCATGTTGTCACATTTCGCATTGAAAATAAATCCTCTCTGAATAAACAACTTGAATGTTATCCATAACGCTTTGACATAACCAGCTATGAATTTGTTTAGTTTGTAGGACGATCTTCTTTAATCACCTTTGGCCTGGAAACCAGGCGATGAATTTGTTATCCAGCTTACAAAAAACAACCAAAACCCATCAACAACAGAACATCAAAAACAACAAAACAAAACAACAAAACAATCGATTGATTGTTTAGAGACTTCCCTCAGTATCATTTACATTACAGCCATCCTAGATAGAATGTACGTAGGAAACAGATTGGCCTTAAAGGCTTGCTACACTCCTTCTAAGCACGTTCATCGATAAAAAGAAAATTATCAAAATCTCAATAACGGCAAAATGCCGTTCCATGAAACTTTGCACAAATGAATGTATCTTTATTGTGCATACAGTAAGACACGTTAGAAATTTAAAGTAAAGAAAGAAAAGCTAGACCTAACATTTCCTTAAAATTCTATTTACATAAATACACAAAAACTAAGCAATACAAGACATAATTTTAAATTGCCACGTGTGTGTAATGATACTGAAAAGAAAATGTTGTGTACTTTGTAAAGAACTTTCAACTACTAAAAGAGAAATCAGTGATTCTCATCCGTTTAAGCGACCAGGAAGCGACCAGGAAATTGAAGGTCAAACACACTTTTAATAATATCTCGTAGTTTACATATGTAAGTCACGAGGACACAATAAATTGTTGTCAGTATCATATTACTCATGTGGGCATTTTAAATGACGTACATGTATTGTGTTGTTTAGTTTTTGTGAATTTATGTAAATAGAAGTTGAGGAAATTTATAGATCTCACTATTTTTCTTTACTGATCTAACGTGTCTTACCAAAATAAAGACAGTAACATTCATTTGTGAAAAGTTTCATTGAACGATTTTTTTGCCGTTATTGTGATTTTGATAATTTTCTTTTTATCGATGAAAGTGCTTGGGAGGAGTGTGGTAAGCCCTTAAAAAATGAAACTGTGCCATAAAAGAAAAAAAAACAACATTTAACACTTACTAGTCTTTTCAGACAAGTGATTAGTCTAAATCACCGCCAACATGTAATACATTTTTAAATAGCATTTCCTCATCACGCGCTTCGCAATTCTTGTTATTATTTAATTTACTAGAAATTTTATGCATTACTAAATTCCTGTATGAATAAAAACGGTATAAATTAATGATTATTATCGTGACTTTTACATTTCTCTTATCATTGATCATATATCAGTTATCGCTAGTTATCCAATTAAAGACATGAATAGGCCTTGATATTACTAATACTTCAATTTGATAAGTTCTTGACGGAACCAAGGAACAAGTATGTATTACTAAGCTATTTTCCTTTTCCGTTCCGTTTTTTTTCTCTTGTCTGAAACATAATTATATTATTTTATTAATATTGGATCAAGATTATAAAACTAAATTTGAAGACCAGTTTCAAAGCTCAAGCATTTGATAGACTGAAATGGCCAGTAAGACGCTTGAGATTTGAGAATTGTTTCTTAATTTTAGGATCTTGTTATCGTGAGAATGTTACGAACTGAATTTATAGATTGAAAAATCAATGAGTTCATATGAGTTCAACAGATTTAGAAAAAAAGGTGATTTACATTGAATCTGTTTGGTTATTTGAAATAAAGTTCTTCACATGATTAATGGGTACTGGGATGATGATAAGAGGTATTTATGTAAGTCGTAGCATTAGCTTCAAAATTCAATCACGCCTGGTAAACACTGCCTCCTTCACCAAAAAGTGATGTTAAGAAACTGAGGCATGTTCACTTCCGTGCTGGAGGCATCGTGATATTTTTGTCAACAAAGGTGAGTACAATATTTTTTCATAACATTTTCTTTAGAAAACATTACTTGTTTCAAAAATCGGAGAATGTCATTCCATGCAAATATGATTGAACCTCATATTCGACACCCTTTTTCCATCAGATATTACAAACTGGCTTGTCTACAACTTTAACAATGCGAAAGTAACTTGCATTTTTTAATAAAGTCTATCAAAATGTTTGATTCTGGGACCTGTTATTATTGATAAAGACATTTTATTCGTGGATATATAATAAATATGGTCCCCTAATGGTCTCTGAACAAAACAGATATGACTAAAGGTCACATTTAGCGACCTAAGCTCATTTTAAAGGAAGTGCTGGAGGCATACGGATGGTGCAGGCGGCATCGACGAGGTGCTGGAGCCAGAGCCATCATGGTTTTTACAATTGATGTACGCTTATACGCGAATGTAATATATATATGGTTCATACAATATTAATTATAAATGAAAGAAGATAAGACCGGGACGAACTTAAACAATAACCTCATAAATCCGAGCATTTTAACAACTAACTTAACTGGAATTATTATATTCCATTCTATGTAGGCAATAAAGACTATTTGCAATTTCGACAAAATTGATGCCAAAATGCCAAAGAATTGACTTAAAAAAATATTATGCTAATTATTACATTATTTAACGATCGATTCGTTTTCTGCTTACTTTTAAAGCGTAAAAATCGAAGCTGAGGATCAATTAATGTCTTGCTTACAATTGAACAGGACTATAGACCTGGAAGTCTAGATTCCTGATTTAAAGCGTACATAACGAGAAGCTGGTGAACAATTTTGTATTGCTTACACCTAAGCGTAGATGAAACGTAACTGATGATGAACCGTTTACATTGAACAATGCCAACTTTTTTAACGATCCAGTTGATAACGTTTTGAATTTATTGTTCATTATTTTAACAAATTTATCGAATATAGTTTTATTTTTATATTCAGCAACCACTTCTTCAACACACAAGCAAGAGCTAGAGTTAATAAAGGAGAAGAAAATGTATAAACCTTAGCGCAGCACCGGGAGAACTACGGTGAGAACAACCCAAAAGTCAATACGGGTATAAAATACCTGGGCCAAGGTTATTGCACTCGACAAGACTCTGTTTTGCAAAGGCATTATACCATTGATACATAAATACATTTATAAACTTTTGTCAAGCAGAGTAGATTCAATTTGGACAGTGTTTTCATTTTCTTTCTAGGGAGGAATGGAAATAAACGTATAAAGATTAATTTTATGCATTTATTTTCTTTTGAAATTGAGATCATCGGAAAACATGACTATTTGTTGGTCTGCATGTTAACAACAATGTCAAACTAAAATAATACCTAACAATTTACATGTAATAATAAACTTACATTTTACTTTATTAAGAATTAATGAAATCCTCTGGTTTTCCTAGAATACAGTCTCATATTGTTATTAAGTTACAAAAGCAGGTAAAATGCAAAAACTGTCCAACACACTGCCACAATTAAATGTATTTTGAATTATCTAAAAAACCTTTTTGATCATAAAGCGTCAAGAACTACTCTCAATCCAGTTCTTTGGTATTTTATTTAGATTTATTTACTTTAACTATAGTTCTTAAAAACAAAGAAAGCATATCATTCATTGTAATAAAATGACAGCGACCTATAAATATGAATGCTATAGTTTAGTTTTGAAGTGTGACATTATAAATAAATATAAACAACATTTAGCTTATCAGTATTTGGTGAAATACTTGTATGTAAGAGTTCACAAACATGAATCTTTGAAATTGAATGTTTTCTGAACAGAAGTAAACTGTTTAAGGTAAGACCTGTGTAATAGGCACTATTAAGAATCCAACATCTGATTATATTTTCATCAACTGCTTCATACCACTGACTTGTATGCAAAATTTTAATGATTTTCACCGTGTAGTTTTTGAGATTTTTAGCTTTTTTTATTTAAAAAAGTGAGAAAAAACGTGAAAGTATCCAATTTCTTTAATCGGTGACAAAATTTTTTGTTATTGATAAATTCAACCCTAATTTTTTTACAGTTTATCCAAAATATGTTATATTTTACTAAACCAATTTAAGATATAATATATAAATACAGAATTTGTCTATAAATGACATTTTTTGACCAAATAAATTTAAAAAATGCATTTTTTATATTTCACGAGACTAAATTAATGAAAATTGTGCAAAATCCTGATTGGTGCAATATATCAAACTTTACCATTTTTAAACTATATACCTTAAACAACATTTCAACAAAATTTCAGAGAAGTTTACCGTCCAGTTTTAGAAATTTTCAAATTGATGACTTGAATAAACACTATTCTGATAGCGAAAACCCCTTTAATCTTGATTATTTTGCTTATTTTAGTTTAAATCATGACAATTTTATATTCAATGACAGAATTACACAGGAAAAAAAGAAATATGCCAATTATTTAAGCTCTAGGCTTACAAAAAAAAAATTAGCTTCCAGTGGGATTTGAACCCTGGTCCTCTTGCTTGATAGAAATCTATCCTAATTTGATACTATAGTTACTTCCCTTGGATACTCTTCTGGATATAGGTATTCATTACACAGGTCTTACCTTAAATAAGTGTTAGGAAGAAAATGTTTTGGACACGAATTTTTCTTCATCGGCCTACCACTACTCTACTTCTGCATTTCATAATTTCTGTGGTAAACAAACGTACTATTATAAATTTCACATTGATATTTAACACGACCATGTTCCTTTCTTTGTGTCTTTTTGCTAACAGGTGAACCCTTTGAAATAGATGAAAAGGGAACTTTGAAAGCCATCGAACACGATAAATATGAACATATTGCATGCTCGGTTTGATTAAGCCTGTTCGTGGACAGTAATGGAAATGCATATTACTACCCACGCCGCCTAGTCCCTGGTTGAGCGCAATTCAATATTTACACCAATAAACAGTACACTTGACCATCCCAAACGATGGTGTGCATATGGCGGTGGACATGGAACCTTCAATGCGGTATTTTTTAGAATAATACCATTCCATTTGAGTAAAGTTCTGCACTTTGCTACTGGAGGTAAACGTCTTTGGCAGATAGAACACACTGTATTGACTGCAGTCTTCTGGTGCATTTTTTACATGAAAGCTCCTCCAATTTGAACTATACAGAATTCGCAGATTTCGCAAGGAAATCGTTTTCTTGTACCAGAATTCATGGCAAATCTGAAGGGATATACAATAAATAAGAAACTGTTGAATGATTATAAAATACTAAGCATGTAAAATTTGCATTAGTAATGCTACTTAAATTTCAAAATGCCTTAGAAGTAGCGGTATCTGAGAGTCATAAACATTCTCAAACGAAACTTAAAATATTTAATAATTGTCGTGTTCAGTGGCTTTCAAGTTTCCCTTTTCATCTATGTTATAAAAGAATAAATATACATGTATTTAAGTAACTGTCTAAAGTCTGATATTTTAAAGTTATAATAGAATGATTACGTAAATTGTTTATGACTATACATGATTTGGAATTGTAATAGCAAAAACGGAGGAGTTAAAAAGATTGCGCTGGCTCCAGCACCTCGTCGATGCCGCCTGCACCATCCGTATGCATCCAGCACTTCTTTTAAAATGAGCTTAGTTCGCTTAGTGTGAGCGTAAGTCATATCCGTTTTATTCAGGGACCATATTTATCATTGTTTATTTTATATCCACGAATAAAATGTATTTATCAATAATAACAGGTCCCAGAATAAAACATTTTGATAGACTTTATTAAAATATGCAAGTTTCTTTCGCATTGTATAAGTTGTAGACAAGGCAGTTTGTAGTATCTGATGGAAAAAGGGCGTCGAACATGAGGTTCAATAATATTTACATTAAATGACATTCTCCGATTTTTGAAACAAATAATGTGTTCTTAATAATTGTAATAAAAACACATTGTACTCACCTTTGTTGACAAAAAAATATCACGATGCCTCCAGCACGGAAGTGAACATGCCTCAGTTTCTTAACATCGCATTTTGGTTAAGGAGGCAGTGTTTACCGGGCGTGCAACAATTACATGTAAATTATGTCAATGACAAAAAAATATAAAGGATGAAAAACGTGTCATTAAAATAGGTTATTATGTCTAATGAAAATAAGCACCTTGATACATGTATATCTGAACGGTAAAACATAATGAAAACAGAAAGAACAAGACCGCGGTTGCGTTATGTAAACTCCTAATAAGTCTGGAGCATCTACAATATTTTTTTTTTCATTTTTACACTGAAATGCAAAATCAAATATAACCATTTTCAGGGCAGTAGATATTTCTGTAAATAAGTCATTTCTAATAAAAAAGATTTTTCTATGGCTTATAATAAGAATAATAAACCTTATTTATTTACGACGATAAAGTTTGAAAGGTTGCATTAAAAAGTGTCCCAATGACAACAGAAAAAAAGCAAAATGCAAGATATTCATAAAGACGTCTATTAATGGTGCGCGCCACGGGAAAAGGTACATTCGGTCATATTTTGAGACATTTTAATTGTTACTATATTTAAAAATCACTTAGAACTATTTTTAAATTTCTCATAACGCACAACTGCTTTTCTTACACATTTTCACATTTAAATCATGATATTTTTAACGCTAAATGCATAATAATTAATGACGTCTGCTCAACTTTATGACGTCATTTCAAAGACTGACGTCAGCTGTCCTAATGTACCTTTTCCCGTGAAGCGCCCCATATGGTGCGAGCCACGCAAAAGTTATCTTCGGTCATATGGGTGACATTGTATTTAATTGTAACTATATTTGGACAGAACTATTGTCAATAACCTATAATTTTCTCATTACTGAATGGCAATTTTGTTTCACATTTTGTCAACATAACATTTATTATTGTACCGCGAAATTCATTAATAAGTTAATACTTATTTCGTCTTTACAACTTTCAACTGCACCAATGTACATTTTCCCGTAACGCGCCTCATATCTTAGACTAATGAAAATAAGCATACCCATATTCTTACTCGTATCTCGATTTTTTAAGGTAAAAATGGTAGTTACCGAAAACAGTGCTTAGCAGACTGTGATTTCGTTAATATGTAATATACTCCTACTTAATGTGGAGAATTAACACCTAATATGTCTCATTAAAAAAAGAGTTACAACTAAAATATTGCAGTATTTTCTTTTTTTTTCTGAGAGCGTTTTACATCTTATTAAAATAATTCGCAAAAACAAGCATTAAGATTGGGAAGTTATATGTAAAATGTGCCCATGACAACAGAAATTAAAAACATAAGCATTTGTATAATTTAATGTAACACTTATATTTAATGAAAATAAGCATATCCATACATGTACACCCATACTTACTCGTATATAGTATAACAGTAAAATATGATGTAAACAGTAATGTCTAGACCGCATTGCCGTTATATAATATACTCCTACTCTCTCTGGAGCATCTGCAATAAACTTCGCTCATATTAAACTGAATTGCAAATCAACTATGACAGTTTTCTCGTAAGGGAAATGTTGTCAGTAAAGTGTCGCCTGTAATAAGAAAAATACATGAGATTTATAGCAAAGACAAATACAAGTTATGAAAGTATGGTATCGTTGCTTAGCTATATGCGCTATATTATTGTATCAGTTATCACATGTACTCAAAAACCATTTAGGACATATCGATACAATAATTATAACATGATAACTATGACATTTTGACAGCCGTTTATGACTGCTTCATGGCGTGATACTCGTATATCGTAACCATACTTGTTTGTTTACCGGTTCAAACTTGTAAAAAGAGAAAATAAATATATAATACTCCAAAGTTTAAAAACAGTGAAATGCTAATGCTACCCCTAATTCATCGAGAAAAATCTATAATTTACCAGAAAGCATAAAATAGCATTGGCACAAAAACACAGACGGCATGAATTATGCTTATGATTTAAACATCTATATAAACAATAAAGAAGTGTTTCACTATCTTAAAGGCCTTTTTATCATCTTTAAATAATCAGTGTAGCGTGGTTTGTGCAGTGTGAGGGCCGTTTAACAGCGTCGTCTCGTAAATTCAAGTGATGTTATCGGTAGCCTTTTGAAGGTCGTTGAGCACGATATTTTTATTTGTGAAAATATTGAGCTTCGCTCAACCCGGGGCTATTCGGCGTGGACAGTAATATGTGTTTCTAGTACTGCTCATGAACAGGCACAATCAAACCGATCCTGCAGTATTTTGATATATGTCGTGTTCGTTGGCTTTCAAAGATTACCTGCATACTTTTATCTAGTCAATTAAGTATCCATAGTAATATAATTATATAAGACGATATTGTCTCTACCCGCACCGTCACGGCGACAGCGCCTAGCCCTGCAATTCCGAGACGCATCCAATTGAGCTAACCGGGACAACCCTCTAAAAAGATTGATCGGATAGCCCTGATACACATTATCATCAATGCATGACATCGGTAACGAGTAATTTTACTGATAACAGTACTGACTATATGTACGGGGAGACTTTTAACGGCCGCCACATTGCACAAATAGCGCTACTGTGAATTTCAAATGATATTGTCTCAACATGGGAGTGATTTAGGAATTTTTCTCAGACGGAGCACTTCAGATAACTTTAAAATGTTTATGGTTTATGCTGTTAACCATCCAACTAAGGTCGACATAAAAACATGATGAAGTAAATGTGTTGCATCGCTCTGTTATCGCATTTGTGTGATATTTGTTACATTAGATACATGTAATGCATAAATAAGTGCAATATTTGATACGTATCCATGGCATTTTGATTGCCGTTTAACACACCTTAAATATAATTATGATGATAAAAATATATAAATATATGTGTTTATTTGTCATTCCCTACCGCTCGTTTTCATATCATTATATCATTTGCATTTCCTATAACATTTCGTATTTGTTTTCTTTCAGGCGAACTTACCATGCTATCGAAGATATGAGGTTTTTGGCTGAAAGAATCATCGATATTCCTCGCTACTTACTTGAGAAATTTGTGGATGAAACGGATACTGATTCGTATGTTAAAAGTAATCTTATTACAAAACTGACACGATGATATAAACCACGTCTCATACTGTTTTTAATGTTTAATATGTATTACTGCTATAAAGGATGAACGTGCATGGATTAATAACTTTTCAAGAATTGTTCGTCTATCTAAGAAACGGCCATACAAATGAAAGATATAATGTGTATTTGAATGTTAAGGTATTGTTGTAATAAGCTTTAGCTATTTGCAAAGAAATTAAACACAAATTTAAAAACGAACGAGATTACAAATGATATAGTGAATGAAACATTTTAGCAGTGACTTACAAATACATTTGAAAATCTTGGAGATTGAACTTGTCGGACAGTTTAAGTTATTCGAACACACATCTAACACAAATTTAAAAATAATGAGTGTACAAATGATATAATGAACGGAAACATTTTAGCAGTGACTTTGAATACAACTGCACATTTTGAAGATTGAACTTGTCGGACTTTTGAGATATTCGTACGCACACTTTACACAAAATTTAAAAATGAATGAGAGTACACATGAAATCATGAATGGAAACATGTGTTTTGGCAGTGGCTTTAAATACAATTGCTCATCATTAAAGTTAAACTTGACGGACATTATGCGAACCCATCAGCTGGAAGTCATACCAATGGTACATTTCAGCCAAATGTTTTACGGCTACTTAACGCCAATTATATTGGCCATTGGGCTTGTAGGAAATGGCTTGTCGCTGTGTGTGTTTCTATCAAAGAACCTGAGGAATATGTCGGCAAGCAGATACCTGGCTGCATTGTCCACAGCCGATATATCAACTTTGATATTTTACGTTTTAGGGGAGTGGCTGCAAAGAGGCCTGAAACATATTTCACGTGGAAAACAATTTCAAATAATTGAGGTTAACGGAGTTTGTCAAATGTGGTTATTTTTAAATTACTTTTCTCGCTTTTTGTCCGCCTGGTTAATCGTCTGTTTCACGTGCGAAAGATTCATTGGCGTGTGTATGCCGTTGCGGCGCAGAAATTTTGGGTCCGTAAAAGAGACGACGAAGATTATATCGATTCTTACCATAGTGGCGGCTCTCCTGGTTTCATACAAACCATTCTTAAGCGAAGTTCGTACAGTATCTACAAGAAAAGCCTGCACCAGTAAACATGATTTGATTCGTGAATCATTTGTGCTAGACAGTATTTACGGACTACTTATAACACTTGTACCATTTGTGATAATCGCTACGCTAAACATCGCCATCATCAGGAAATTGTTTGCCAGAAGGAAACAACAACAACACCTTGTCACAGCGGAGAGCCACATTCGCTTAGAATTCACGTTCATCCTTCTCGTTGTTTCATTCTTCTTCATAGCATTTAACATTCCATTTTTCATGGTATGGTTTAGGCATTTCATATACTCCTCTTCTGAAATGACAACCTTGACCTTTAGTGAAACTAAAGGCAAGACCATAGAGTACTGGATTGGTGTATTGAATATTACAAGAACTATATTTTATGTAAATTACTGCTGTAACATTTTTCTCTATAGCATTACGGGAACTATTTTCCGCAAGGAGTTACATGGGTTGTTTTACAAGAAAAACTATCGTTCTTATGACGCATACATAAATGTGAATCTCACACACGATACACATGATTATCGACACAATTCTTGGGTATAATCTGCTTAGTTGTATTTGGAGTTGTAAGTAGGTCACTAGATCACGAGGTCAAATGAAGTACAAATCGATTTTTTCAGTTTCAATAATACAATGTTCATCATATTTTAATTATACTTAGAAAAATATGCATATTGATGATATCTACTAAACTTATTCTAATCAAAAACCTATATTTTAAACAGCGATCAAATAGCGATTTTGCCATGGACTTTTAGAATCTTTTAAAATGCATTCATTTATGAAGAGTTTATTTTGAACCTTATATTATTATTATTATTATTATTATTATTATTATTATTATTTGTAATTGTCTGATAATGATAATTGCCAAATACGTTAAACAAAAGCTGAAATCGGCAGACTTAGAAAGCGAAACAAACTTGAGATCAATTACTACTGCAGCAGCTGTAACATTATATTTCGCGCAATTTTAAATTTAGCGTATATCGCGATTCAGTCAAAGCGCGAATTTCAAACCCAGAGAAATAACATGTAATAATATGTAATACACTTTGTAAAACATGTTTTAACTGGAATGTTCAATTTTATATATATATATATATATATATATATATATATATATATATATATATACAGAAATATCGTCAGATATGGGGTCTCTGTAATAAACCTTAATCAGGGGTTGTATATATATACTAAGAAATGTGGTAAGTTACGGGTCTTACTTCGATATTATACCTATATGTGAGGTTCTATAAAGGTTACGGGGTATATATGGTACCCCGCTAATTAAATGTCATTTCTATGCACTATCTGACCTTGTAAGTACTATAAGCTGTAATATAAAAATTTGGTTTATGATAAAAAAAAATTTCGGGTTTTTTTTTATAGACCGAAAATAAATTTCGATAATATACCGTGTTACGGGAATAAAGTTTATCGTACTTAAGAAGTCCGAATATGCATAGAAATGGCATTGAAAATTACGGGGTACCATATATACCCCATTACTTTATAGCACCTCACATAAAGGTGTAATATCGAAATTAGACCCGTAACTTACCACATTTCTTAGTATATATATATATATATATATATATATATATATATATATATATATATATATATATATATATATATATATATACAGAAATATCGTCAGATATGGGGTCTCTGTAATAAACCTTAATCAGGGGTTGTATATATATACTAAGAAATGTGGTAAGTTACGGGTCTTACTTCGATATTATACCTATATGTGTGGTTCTATAAAAGTTACGGGGTATATATGGTACCCCGCTAATTAAATGTAATTTCTATGCACTATCTGACCTTGTAAGTACTATAAGCTGTAATATAAAAATTTGGTTTATGATAAAAAAAAATTTCGGGTTTTTTTTTTATAGACCGAAAATAAATTTCGATAATAAACCGTGTTACGGGAATAAAGTTTATCGTACTTAAGAAGTCCGAATATGCATAGAAATGGCATTGAAAATTACGGGGTACCATATATACCCCATTACTTTATAGCACCTCACATAAAGGTGTAATATCGAAATTAGACCCGTAACTTACCACATTTCTTAGTATATATATATATATATATATATATATATATATATATATATATATATCTGCTTTTGCCAGAAATTTCGAACCCGCGAAATTAAATGATACCACATTTATGAGGAATAAAAAGCACTGAATGAGACTTTGGGAATGATTACAACAATGCAGAACTTCATTGTGATATAGAAAACTGTTATTACACTCTTTTAACTTTTTATCGCCCGTTTTCCCAGTAAGACTGAAATCAAAGCGATTGCTTAAACTATTTAAATATCATAATTACTGTAGTGTTGTTTGTGTCGTGTGGTGGCGTGCGGTGTCGTGCGGTGGCGTGCGGTGTCGTGCGGTGGCGTGCGGTGGCTGTAAAAGGTCTCCCTCACATATAATCAATGTTTTATTACGTAATTTGAAGTCCGTTGGTCAAGATTTTTACATTTTTATTTTTGTCAATATTGAGTTGGAAAAAAACCGGGAGCAGGTTCAATGAAACCGAACCTTCAACATTTTGATATTTGTTGTGTTCGGTAGCTTACAAAGTTGCTTTTTGTACGTTTTATTGAAATTTAAATCAGTAAATGGACATATAAGAACTGTTTATTTCCGTTGTTTTTTTTTTCGATTGCTATATCTAAACAACCATGTTATACAGAGAAGCTTTTATGGTCTTGAAATTTCTGTCGTTAATCTCCGGTACCATTATTCTCTCTATCTGATGTTGTATTTTCAAAATGTGGCCGTTCCTAATATGCCTATTTCATTCGAAACAATAAGCGTAAGGAACACTTAATGTGCTTTATATCTTTGAATTTTATCCTAAGCAACTGATTTTAGTAACAGTCGGGTCTCTTTTCTGAATAGGCCTTTTACGAAGACGAGTTTGTTTTATCTGATGTCCATCAATATTGATTTAGTCTGATGGTGAGAATAAAGTTTTTGGAACTTTGTGGCTGATTTTTGGAATATGTTCTGCTTAAAACCCTTTTTCTATTCGGTAAGATTTAAATAGGGAAACACAAGGCAGCACAGGTGCAAAGTTTGTACAAATATGTATATGCCAGGCTGCTTAATACAGCTTTTAAAAGATAAAACCTAAATATGGTAAAAAGCAAAGTACTTCTGTCATAGGATGCATTTTGTTTATTTTAAAGAATGCATGCTTTAGTGATATTTATATTCATATTTTTAAGCGCTCTCAAAGCTAGCGAATTCATATACCTGATTCAAAACCATAACACATGGTATCGAACTACCTCTTTAAAGCCTATCTGAAATTAGCTAAGAAATGAATTATACGAGGGCTGTCCGGAAAGTTCGTAGACAAGGCTACAGAATAATTATAAGCAGTCATATCAATAAGCTGATTTGGTATTTTGCTTAAGTATGTATTGGCTGACATATTTCTAAATTTATAAACAGGATAACAATAATATTTGCAAAACGCCCATCGCCATGGTAACATGAACGACGGTTCACGGAGCACTTTGATTCCATGACAGTAGCTACTCAAAATAAAAGTTAATAAAAATTAAAGTTTTATGCCTAACGCGTTATTACTTACGCGAAGTTATTTGATATCATTGCATTACATTTGGTGAAAATTATGACGTCATACGTTAATAAAAAAGTTGTAAACGACCGTTAGACGCATTGGGGCGCTTAACATTTGTTTCGAAAAAATGACGTCAATTTTACGGACGGAGCAACGGAGTGTTATCAAGTTTTGTGTTCATGCTAATATGACACCAACTGAGACGTGGAAGTTTATTTCAAAAGCAGAATATGTTAATGTTCATCTCAGCCTGCCAGTTTTTTGTAAATTTGTTTGTTAGATATGTATGTATTTGCTGGCCAAATTTGTTTTATGTATGTATTGCTTGAGTGTAAGAAATAAAGTAGTATATGAACTTTCCGGACAGCCCTCGTATAATGTAAAAAGATAACATAGTCTTTTTAAGTTTATCATTGATTGTAATGGATTCTCTTTTAACGCTTTTCATATATGCTTTGTCAAGTAAACTTAACAAAGTTCGCAAGATTGAATAAATATATAAATGTTGTAAAACTGGCGCATGTAACCTTTTGTAAATTGCAAATACATGTACTTCTTTTACAAAACTATAAAGTATGTACAACATGGATTTTGTTTTATTATCGTTGCTTTACATGGTGGTTGTATTTAATTGTTTTTATTATACTGCATAGAAACTTCCTTGAATTGATTGTATAATTTGCCGTAAATGTAAGTCCGTGTTTTCGGATCGGCAGTAAATACGAATGCACGTGCCTTTAATTCCCCCTCTGGCCTCCAACCTTATGTTGTCGTCCGCATTTGTTTTAAATTTTTGGAAAAAAATACGTGTAATTAAGCCGATCTCTTAATTTGTAAAGCGATATGCTCAGGGACTTTTAAAATCGTGACTGAGAATAATTGTGTAATGTTTTTAAAGTTAAAACAATAAAATTAATCTTATTTATTTTTAATAAATTTATATCGAACCGTAATACACTGACGCTATATAAAAGTTTCGTCACGCAAGTAATTAAGTGACCTCATACATGTACAGGTGATTTTTGAGGTTCTCAACGGGGAAACGTGCCGTTCGAAATAAAATTAGCTAAATAAATGAGAACAATATTTTATTATTATGTTTTGCCTGGAAAATGCTTTGCAGCATAATAAAACAATTATTTGGATTCTTGCAAGGGCATTCGAGGATATATTGCCGGTCTGAATGTCATATTATCCCTCGCCTGCAGCTCGGGTAATATGACATCCATTCCCGGTCTGGATTTCATATTATCCCTCGCCTGCAGCTCGGGTTATATGACATCCAGACCGGCAATATATCCTCACGCACCAAGTCAAGAAACCAAATAACTACAAATCAATGTTTTATTATGGAATAAGATCTTAATATACAGTTTTCTTGAAATCACGCGCTCATGTTCTCATATTAGGTATTATACATTAAGATATGTTATGCTAATGATTATTTTTAAACTTAAATTTTTTTACTACAAATTAACTTCCTTGTATTAATTTAATGATTGTTATTTTATTATTGAGGCATACCATGGGGAACGCTACCTTCAGTCATGCTTTTTAACATTTTAGTTGTTACTATATTCAGAAATAACTAACAGTTATCTTTTAATTTTTCATAAATAATAGGTGATTTCATTACACACTTTGACAATTATTATGTTAATGTTACCGCGAAATCCATAATAAGCAATGTCGTCTGCTTCACTTTATGACGACGTTTGAAGAAATGACGTCTACTGTCTGAAGGTACATTTTCCCGCGACGCGCCCCAATAATATGCATTTACTTATTATAATATGAATATTACTTTTAATAGCTTTTGTTTCGCCGTTTAATGAATTGTTGTTTGATTCTGAACATTGTTTACATGTTTAAATAACTATTAAAATGGCTTGGTTCGACTTGATTGGATATAAAACATCTTACATGTAATTATCATGGAAAATATATGGGGTTATACTATAGGTAATTGATTAAAAAAACTATTATAGAAACATATCCAAAATAAATGTGATAAATAAATAATGAATAAATAAGAATTGATAGTTATAAGTTCTTTCTAAATTTGGTAAAAACTAAAACATCACTAAAAATGTCCGAAGGTACCTTTTCTTGTGACGCACCCCAATTGAGTGTTGAAGGAGAATCCCTTGAAACAAAATTTAATACACTAGCCCAATGCAAAATATCACAGATGTTTTAATTTAAAAGCAAAAAGGTGTGAAAACACATTCAATAAACCTCAGTTTGTTGTCATAGCAATTATGACCAATCGTGACATGAAAAATTGTATTAAGACTTTAATCTTGTCCGGTTTAAAGGGAGTTTTACAATGGATAAATCCAACTTGGGCCATAAAAAAGTCCCAAACTTTTTACTATATAAATCACCACTTTAATCCGGAAACCCCTTTATTATTATCAACGTCGATACATTCAGTTTAATATTATTGGCTTATAATTAGATTAATAGACATCGAAATACCATACTTTCTACATTAACATGCTAGTTTGCTGACGTCACTGACGAGTTTATTCATCAAATGAACATGCGTGAAACTGACCCTTGAAAATAATTAATATAGTGATTTGTTTATAGATGTGACCTTATTAATCATCATTAACTGAGACTGAGTGTTTCCAATCGAATATGGCCTTATTGGTTTATCTGGCGTTGAACTAACACAGGCACATAGTGACATTTACGCGACGTCAGATATTGAAGCTAATTAGCGTAACGTCAAAATCGTTAATTTCAAACGTCATTGTAAACACTGATCAAAACAACACGTTATGCTTTATGCTCTAAGAATATGTATTTATAAAACATCATAATTATTAAATACATGCCACAACAACAACAATTTTAGCTTCGTCTAAAACATTAAGAGTGGATTTATATGCATTTACATTGTTTATATTGTAGCATCCCGTTCCTCCAAAACTTTCAAAATTGAAAGATGGTCATTTTCATTCAATTTTAGTTTATTTTTATTCTTCCCCCCTTCAATTATGTACAAAACTGAAACTGCTGGAATTAATGCATAGTTTTTGCAAAGCAAGGTATTGAGCAGGGGATTATTTCCAGACTTTATATAGTAATGCCCTCGTATAACAGTGTCTGTCTAATATACCGTTTTCTCAATGCATTGTCCGTCTGTGAATAATCTGGAAAATAAAATTTAAAACGTTGAACACATTTATGACAAAAAGTTAGACTGCTGGCGAAAGTGTATCATTTTTTTTAGAAAATACTTAAAAAGTCAAATATTTGTCTACTGATAGATTGATAAATTGATTGATTAATTGATTGATTGATTGATTGATTCATCAAATCATCTTGTTCATTAACAGAAAATGAATGCATGAATGCATGAATGAATGAATGAATGAATGAATGAATGAATGAATGAATGAATGAATGAATGAATGAATGAATGAAGGAAGGAAGGAAGGAAGGAAGGAAGGAAGGAAGGAAGGAAGGAAGGAACGAACGAACGAACGAACGAACGAATGAACGAACAAATTTATTAATGAATTACATGTAATTCATAAAAATACGGAAGAAATGTAAAAGCTACCTTGTTTTTTTTTTCTACGATGGTAGTTGATATTCGCTGCGTTTCTCTTATACCAATCCAACTTCTGTTTCTTCCGCTTTTCTTTCTTGTTGTCTATTCTTTTCTGAATATTTTGTCTTTTGGAACCACCTGAAAAATGTGAATAAACTATGAATGCTCATCATCATCATCTCGAGTAATCGCAGTCCCCCTGCAGGAGTATTCTCGCGATACGTGCTTTCCGCGATGCTTAATGGAAACATATTACATTTTGTGAATAAGTTTGAAGCATCTACCTGTAAAGATCATGCAGTGACTGACAGAATAAATAATTATAAAATAAGAAGATTCTCCACTTTTTCTTAATATTTTAAATGACTTTATTTGATATCTTATGAATACAAATGTAACTTAATTTGATATTTAAATAATTTTTGAAACCAAACGCACAATGACGTTACTTTGTGTCAAAAATAGCGTTTGGGACATTTTCGCTAGACTTAGAAATATTATCACTTATAGCAGGTAAATAATGATACCAAAATGAAATTTGGTCAGCATACACGGCAGAAAAATGCTATTATTTAAAATAAATTTGAAATAAAATGTTTCATTGCTAAAACTATTTTATTCGATAAATGTTAAGGTGAATGACACGATAACACGCATTATTTCCAATTTTGGCCATTTCCGCTAGACATAAATATTTGCCCATAATTTACAAACTATATATATTATTTTCTAACAAAAATAGGAAAAGAAACAATTTGAAAACGCATTTTTGAAAATCTAAAAATGATCTCAAAATTAAGTTAAATATTAGGTAAACATTCATTTAAAATTTCTTACCAGTCATTCTTTAAACACAAATCTTGTATCTCTACACAAATGTTTCATTCACGAAATCTTCATTTTTCTCCGCACTTTTCGAACGTTAACGTTGATTCAAATGACATCATCTGCGTAAATGATTACGTCATCGTCAGTATAAATTTTAAAACGTTTTGGCGCCAGTTTCTGGCAAAATGTAAGTATAATCTTCTGTTACTCAGACATTTTCGTTACATCTCAACATGCGATTTTGGTATCGTGTGATGTTGTATTTTGCTATGACAAAATTCTGCATCAATGAACGGCGAATCATAATGATACAAATTTTGTCGGGTGAAAATTTTCCTTTATTTTGATATATAATTTTTATTATTTTATAAAATAGTTCCTGGAAAAACAGCACTTCAATATATTGTTATACAGCAAAAAGTGCAGTTTGTCCCATGATCTGACGTCGCGTCATTATAAATGAAAAATCAAGAACACGACCATCCGTTTTTTATTTAGGGACGCAAGGAAAAATAAAATTATGACAATACAATTTAGTCTTTATTTCAAGTACTTAACTCTATTAAAAAGATTAAAATGAAAATGTGAGTCTGGTATAACGAAACAAAAGAACAAAACATATTAAAATAACACCTTAAGGACCAAATATTACGAAGGACCATGTGAAAATGGTAGGACTGTAAATATTGCCGTATCTACATAAACACTAAAGTCTTATCATGGTGTAGGTCACGCAGCGTCCTGGTTTTCAGGATGGAGATACTGGCGGACTGTTCTATATACGTATTCTTAACGCTGACGGGTCAGTCCACCTGGCAGTACCGGCGGGAGTTCACCTTGGTAGATTTGGGCTGCAGTACGTCGAATATTTATCATATGTTATGTCTGGCTCTCCATCGCCTTGTCGTACCGTTCCGATACTGGCTCGTCTGTCGTCATCCTGAAGTGTTGATAGTATAAACATTGAATGCAAACGTTATGCTAATAAAAAACAATAATAATGTGCAAAAACGTTTTATATATTTTGTCGATAATAACCCATTAGACTTATGTCGGGCTAGTAATACTCCAATGGGGCTTGTAAAATGCCTCACTCGTTTTATATATGGGATAGATATAAAAACGATGGTTAAGGGAAATACTGATTTTTAAAGGTAGAAAGTAAAATACTAACCGAATGCCCTGTATCTGTTTGAACATTGGACCGATAAGGGATTTCCAGTCACGCCACTGCCATGCTTGATATCGCATAGCGTCGTTTTGATGTGCAGACGACTTTACAACTTCCTCTTATTTGTCGAGGGTTTCCACGTTTGAACTTCTGTAATGGTGAAAAAAACAATTAGCCACTTTCATCTTAAACCATTGTAAACGTTGTTTATATATAAAAATAAGATAAAATTGCTTCTTGCTATTTCTAATAGCGATAAACATAGCATTGTGTGAACACACACGAACATCTAACTGCACTGAAGTAAATAATAGTACATTTTGTATCACTGAATGTCATACTAAATATATAAATCTAGGAAAAAATCATTTTGACTCATCTCTATACTCTATTGAAAAACTGATTTATTGTAAAATAGTTTGTCGATCATTCCTTAAAAATCACACATATTTATTGTTTTTATTCGTAAGGCGAAAACCACCTGAAAATGAAAACAAAAATTGAAAAATTGCACCGACAACAGTTTTATTGTCACCTTGAAACGGCGTGTTCGCAAAAATACTTAATTATCCTAGTGAGTTAGTACATATTGTATACAGTTTGAGTAAAATAATTCCTTACCTCTAAATCACTATTCATTAAAGTGGTTCTCCATTTCTTCATCGAATTAATTAAACACGCTAAAACCTTTACAACATGTAAACAAGCATGCTCTAGTCTACATGTACTCAAAACTGACCCGTGACGACAAAATTGCAATTACGTCATACTATTACCTGTCTTCTCACGGAGCGGCTAATATTTATTTCTTTTTATACAATATACAAAGACAGGGGCGTAGCCAGCTTTTTTTAAGTTGTAGGCACATATAGGAGGTTCCTAGAGGCGGTTGCCTCTTGGTCAGGGGGTCTGGGGTGTAAAGCCCACCAAGAAGCAGTAAACAAGTGGAGATTAAATATGGAAAAATGCAAATTAAGCGCGACAACACAGATAATTAGAGCGTAGGCCTGCATTTACATCTGACAAAGAAAGTAATCATTTTCCCCAAAAGGCAAATCAAAGCCAAACACAAAAACGGCTTGAACCCGCTACCATACCATCCCGTGCTGTTCTTATTGCATTTTTGGGACTTTTGAAAACGTCATTTTCTTGTCCAACTTGTAGGTCCGGGCCTACATGGCCGCCTCATAGTAGCTAGGCCACTGAAAGACAATGTCAAAAAGAAATACAACATTTAACATTATTCATTTATTAGCTATTCTATCAATCTGTAATGTGCTCTGTGAATATTTAAAGGCTGCAATTGAACTGTATTGTAGGAGCTTCTGAAAGTTCTGGAGCAACGATTCCCCATATGTTCGTTGTTAACTGTCTTGCGGTAGCCTTCTAAATGTTTAATAGCAGTAGAAGATAATTAGAGGATAACCTAATAAACATTTATATTGGAGACCCCGGAAAATCGCAGGCGGTCATTTCACAGTATTTTCAAGTAAATTATAAAGCGTGATTATTTTTCTGAAACTTCTGTGAAGTAATTCTTCATTTTATCTCCTAGTAAATGGAAAGCGAAAAAAATCTGAACTTTCCAGTACATTAATTTTACAGTCTCTCCAACAGAACCTTAACATGACATCATTCATGGCGTTCAATTTCCTTTATGCCACATCATATCCTATGCTCTAGATGTAAACGTTATAAAACATGAAACAAGCGTCAGGAATAACCAGAATAACCAGTCAGAAAGTACTGCCTTATTAACACCAACTTGAAGTTATTTCGCAGTTCATTCTTATTTACTGAAATGCAGGAGGCTTAGGTGAGTTCCAAGCCATTAAATCATGGCTTATTTTTATGAGATATTTTTAATAGGTTTCTAAGCTTTTCAAGGTGGTTATCTACAAGCGTTCTGTGGATTCACAGATGTTCTTTGATTACTGTTGTACTGAAATTTTTTGTACTACTTTCAAACCTTATATGTCTTTTCTTTAAAGAACCTAGAAACTCGCTTTTTTTCTTTTATCCCTGACATAGTGTTCTTGCTTATTTTACTCCAGGGACTCTGGTCTCGGTAACATCATTAAGTATTCGCCCATTTTGCTTTAAAGTGTGAGGTTGGTGCACCATAGAATCTGGTTTAAACCCCCAGTGACAATTTGTTTTGCCACTGACCGTTCAATGGCGGTAACCCCAAGGGATCTCTATGTCGTTAATTGCTTGTGGCGTCTTATATAAATTGACATATTTATAATAACATGCTCTCTCTCTCTCTCTTCCTCTCTTCTTTTTCGCTACGTAGGAAGACTGTGTTTTGTGAGTGTGGCGATTCCTATCATGCATATTTCACTTTTTATATTTTAAACCTGATTTAATCATTTTCGTTTCGCCTGAATTTTCAAAGTCGTTTTGACATGCGCGACAAAAGGTAGACTCATATCAACCTGCAGGTTTGAACAATTATTTTATACCCATGAATGATTTTAGCATAGTGCAGCGTCCTCATAAACGGTACAACTCGTCAGATTAATGATTCCTTATTGCACATTATCGTTTTTCCGATTCTGTACTTTTTCAGCTTCCGGGGTTTCTAAGTTCCAAACTTGCCGATTTCAAATCGCGATATTTTCACAATTTTTTATTTGTTGACTCCAATGACACTCTTTCTTTAAAAAAATCATTGAGTGCATTGACCTTTACAAATAAAAATAATATGAAATCGAAAAGTGTGATAGATAGTTAAATCAATAGATAGTCATTGCGGATATAAACAAAACAAACAAAAGATTAGAAGCAAAGAAGTGTACATACCGTTCAACTATCCCGATTTAAATATTCATATGCAACAATCCATCGCATTTTCTCTTCAAAGCCTAAATTTATATAGATGCATTTTGATGAAAAAGAAGCTCGTTGCTGCGGTCGCCGCACCACACATTTTGACGCACCATAGATTTTGACGCCCTATTTGTTTTGACCTCTTGTTCAAATATCATGGAATTTCTTTATGATGAGATTATGATGAAAATTGGTCAGATACTATTTAACTAATCATGTCAAAATTTAAAATGAGTAAACTATGCAAACTAAAGCCAATATAACAACATTGTGTTATTATATAGTTCAAGTACATGTATCATGACTTGCTTAATACTATTTAATCTTGATAAATCAATCAGTACTTTGTTCGATTTTACACATTTTAAGACACATTTTCTTGTTGTCTGCAACAATATGAAAAAATAGCACCAAAGTCATGTGGTGTGCATGTGTGCACTTCATGTTACTAAAAAGTGTCACCGTTGAAAATCCCGTACATGTTAATTAATTGTGTCCATACATTTTTACCTTCATTTAACAGTTATTATTATGGTTCTTCTTCACCCTGCAATATTAAAATATTAAGAGGACGAAAGTCATGACCCTAGGATATGCGGTTCGTATTTGCAACCAGACAAATACCACCAGTCATCCAGTAGTGTTGACTTTTAACACCAAAAGAATACTAAATGCAGAATCTTTAATGAAGTTCAAATTCCTATTATTTTACCTTACAACAGTTGTGGGAAACATAAATTAGATGTTATAAATAACATTGTTTATGTTTGTTTGTTGTAGCAGATGCAAGACAATGTGTAAACTTATTTTTAACCATTTAATGTGGTTACATTACATGCGTCAAAATATATGGTTGAAGACAAAAAGTAGCATGTTTGGGGTTCTCGTGTTTGTTTCTTGCTCTACACTAACATTCTTGATAGTTTTCAACATTGCAGTTTTAATCAAAGTAAGTTCTTCACTACTAGCTGTTCTGTCAATCAATTCATTCCGAACTTCACTGCTAGCTGTTCTGTCAATGAATTCATTCCAAACTTCACTACTAGCTGTTCTGTCAATGAATTCATTCCAAACTTCACTACTAGCTGTTCTGTCAATGAATTCATTCCAAACTTCACTACTAGCTGTTCTGTCAATGAATTCATTCCAAACTTCACTACTAGCTGTTCTGTCAATCAATTCATTCCAAACTTCACTGCTAGCTGTTCTGTCAATGAATTCATTCTAAACTTCACTACTAGCTGTTCTGTCAATGAATTCATTCCAAACACACCGATGAAAGATACAATTGATGATTAAATATTAATTTGAAAATGATCTCTTCAACTTACTGCAATCGCAAATGTAGTGTCATTTGACTTCTCGCATATAATGCCATGATATTTTTCGCGCAGTTGTATTATTAAGATAAATGTGTTATGGTAAGTATTTACTTGAGTTTGATATATGTATCGCGCACACTATAAAGAGCAAAATACGCAAAAATTAAAACTGATCGAAGTGGTATAATACAACAATATTTCCTTCTTTCCTCTACAGCAATTATCATAGCCCAGACGAACTACTCTTACCTAGTTATATGCAAAACATGAGCATATTGCTTCTGAAACCTAATATTGTTTAATTAAATTACGCTCGTATTTAGTTTCGCTGATGTTTTGTGTTAATAACTGAAATGATTCCGTTTACAGTTCTCTTATATGTTATAATATAAGAATTGTGTGCATGACAACAAGGAATTAATTTCTTGTCTGCCAACATGGAATATGTTACGTGATTGTAACAAAGAAAGGAACAACCAGCATTCAACGTTTAACAATGTGTATTTTATTAAATAAAAATAAAGAAAAGTTTAGAAATATTATATTACAACTAACAATGCTAAAATGTCTAATGATCCTGGTTAAGTCCCATTAATTCAGTTTGTTTTTAAGTTCACACAAAAGAATCCGATTGAATTACAAATGAAAGTGTCTCTAGCTGGGAGCGAACCCGCATCGTCACGGCGACAGCGCCTAGCCCTGCAATTCCTGCGACACAACCAATTTAGCTAACCGGGACAACCCCCCAAAAAAAGGTTGATCGGATAACAATCACTGCATGACATCGGTAAAGGGTTATTTTACTGATAACAGTACTGACTAAATGTACGGGGAGACTTTTACGGTCGCCACACTGCACAAATAGTGCTACTGTGAATTCCAGATATAGCACTAAAATATATCCACAAATTAAACACTGTTTAATCCTGGTGTTTGAATGTCAAATAGTATTACTTAAATTCCCAAGACCTGAATATTTCACAGATTTAGAAGAGATTTCTGTCCGTCATTGTACAGGTGATAAGAACTTTCCAAAACGTTAGAAGATATCAGAATCAAATGGAAAGAACAAGAAGTTTTTTAATTGTTACATAACAATGACTGATTACAAATAAACATATCATAGAAAATTCTAGAACGCATACAAAACACTCCAGATATCTTGTAGAACATTCTAGAAATGACGATAATTGTCTTCAAAATAAAACATAATTTAAAAAATAAACAACTATAGAAAACACTGGAATATCTACAGAATATTCCAGAAAGTATTGTTTTAAAATTAAAAGAAACAACAACAAGCATCAAACATCAAAACCAAATACAGAAACCTATCCATACATAAAAATATTATTTTTGTTTGCACGACGGTAGCAGGGTTTAGGTTTGTAAAGTTTTATTGCTTAATCTTGTAATAGATGAAAAGGGAACTTTAAAAGCCATCGAACACGACAAATATGTAAGTATTGTAGGCTCGGTTTGATTGAGCCTGTTCATGGACAGTAATGGAAATGCATATTACTGCCCACGCCGCCTAGCCCCGGGTTGAGCGCAACTCAATGTTAACAACAATTAACAGTGCAATTTTGACGATCACAAACGATGGTATGCATATAGCTGTGGAAATGGGACCTTCAATGCGTTATTTTTAGATTAATATCATTCCATGTTCAGCGGCGTATGGTCCCCAGATAAAAGAATGGGTTTGCCCTAAACGAGAAAACAATGGGCGGAACTAAACGGAATAGAATTTGACAGGGATCTTAGAATATAAATCCTGTATATCACAGACAGCGCCAAAGGCAAAATTTAAAAAGCAGGAAATATATCCTTGGGGGTGATTGAACAATATCAGAATCAATATTGGCTGGGAAATTGAAACCACCCATCTCAAAACTGGCCGAAATATTGAAAAAAGGTCATTTTAGAATTACTTTTAACAAACTACATAATTATCGTGCTCAACGACCTTCAAAGGACGTAACTGATAACAGCACTGATTGAATGTACGGGGAGAGTTTTTACAGCCGCCACATGGCACAAACAACGCTACTGTGATATTGAAATAGATGAAAAGGCAACTTTCAAAGCCATCGAACACGACAAATATGAAAATATTGCAGGCTCGGTTTGATTGAGCCTGTTCATGGACAGTTATGGAAATGCATATTACTGCCCACGCCGCCTAGCCCCGGGTTGAGCGCAACTCAATATTTACAACAATTAACAGTACAATTTTGACGATCCCGAACGATGGTATGCATATGGCGGTGGAAATGGAACCTTCAATGCGGTATTTTCAGATTTATACCATTCCATGTTCCGCGGGGTATGGTCCCCAGATAAAAGAATGGGTTTGCCCTAAACGAAAAAAACAATGGGCGGAATTAAACAGAACAGGATTTTGACAGGGATCTTAGAATATAAATCCTGCATATCACAGACAACGCCAAAGGCAAAATTTAAAAAGCAGGAAGTATATCCTTGGGGGTGATTGAACAAAATCCGAATCAATATTGGTTGGGAAATTGAAATCACCCATCTCAAAACTGGCCGAAATCTTGAAAAAAAGGTCATTTTAGAAGTACTATTAACAAAGTACATAATTATCGACTCAACGACCTTCAAAGGACGTAATTTATAACAGTACTGATTTAATGTACGGGGAGAGTTTTTACAGCCGCCACACGGCACAAACAACGTACTGTGATATTGAAATAGATGAAAAGGTAACTTTGAAAGCCTTGGAACACGACAAATATGAAAATATAAAAATATTAATATAAAAAAGAACATGGAATCTCGATGTGTTTCTTTTATCACTGTCATCGTGTTCTTGCTGACTTGACACTAGGGCCTCTGTCCTCCTATTTAGGTTATTGAGTACCTGCCCTTTTTCTTAACAGTGCTAATACCTTCTTATGTATTAAATGTTTGTGTGCAACATTGTCGAGTGGAAGGGAGGGTTTGAGTTATTTTCACCAAGACAACTAAGTCTTGTACTTATTCGCTCATGAGAGGTTGGTGCACTCTAGAACCTGGTTATAAGCCCCTTATTGCAAATTCTATTTGTATGATGACAAAGACTCAATGCATGACGTTTAATAAAAGAAAGAAAGATTAAACTACCTTTGCTCCTTATTAAAATAAGTAACTGTATAAAATATGTTTTCTTCAGAAAATTATCTTTTTAATTCTTGTTGTCTTAATTTGTCTTAATTTCCTTTCAAGTGATTATAAATAAACTATACACAAGTTATTTTTATAATAATTCGAATAACATTTATTTACAGCGCAAAGTACTACGTAACCTGTCGTCGGAACAATCGGTCGCAATGGTCGTCAATATTTTCAGCGTTTTAATATTAATTGGTTCAATTCACAACATGATACCAGTACTGAGAATTGAAACCAGTCTCAAATCTTAAGCATCTGATTGACTGAAATTGCGACCAGTCAGATCAGATCCTTGATATTTGAGAATTGTTTAATTTTCAGTTTTATAATCTTGGAGCCAGAGCTAATGAAAGAAATGACAACATGTCTAATAGTATAATAAAAATTTACCATTCATTTATACTAATCAAATAATGGTTAGGATGTTTCACAATATGAGAAAAAGATTTTGAATAATTAGTTCGCTTTCATGTAGCTTGACATGAGATCGGTCAATGTAAATATTCTAACAAACGTCACAATAAAGTACTAGGATTTAACCTTCTATCGCAATCAGAGGCCTTTTCAAATCAACCAAGTGCTGTTTACAGTTGTACCCATGCCTATGTATTTTATTGTTTTGCACTATATATAGTTCGTAGTTTATTTTCTTCATTTGTCGTAGATCGTTGTGGTTGAACTATTTCACCAAGCCAACTTGTACTTGTTAGTTCAAGTTAGTTGCTGCACCATAGAACCTGGTTAAGCGCCCAATGGCAAATTGTTTTGCCACTTACCGTTCTAAGGTGTAACTCCTCGGGTTCTCCTTTTCTTTTATAATTGTTTATATTTTTATTCCCAATGCTCTTTTCTCCTCTCTACTTATTGTCAGTGTGGGAAGCCTGTGTCTTCTGGATGTGGCCATTCCTGATATGTATATTTATTCTATGTTCATGGTTATTCAGTATTATTATATTTTAATACCATAAGTCTTGACACCACTTTGCTGGACGAAAACTTGAAATTAAATGCTTTAAATTTTTAGTATGTAAATACATGTACATACATTCTCTGAAAGTCCAGAACTATAAACAAACAGGTTTCGGATGACACGTGAACTGCGTGACACATCGTAGTGGGTACTGCGAACGAACACAGTCATCAAAACGTTGTCAAACAAAGCATTGGGCTCAACTGCACAACAAAACATATCAATGAATGAAAATTTAATATCACTTTTACGTCCATCAGTAAGTGCCTCCAAGCACAGCTTCACTAACTATAACGAATTTACTTTGCCAGACATCATGCAATACTTCATTAGACATTTGAGCTGTGTTATTACATCTTTATGATCATTTGAATTGATTTCTACTGAGATCAAAGCCATTTTAGATACAGTAGCCAATGGGTAAATCGACAGTCTACAAGCAATGGAGAAAAGTTTTGCAAAGGTCGAACACTGCAGCTACAAATCACCATCAATGAAAGTACAAATAGCAATAATAAAACATCATACTGTTTCTTCTAGATCTATCGTAAAAATCTTCGATCATGCAAAAAAGAAGTATTCTGTCTATTTCGGTTTGACATAAAACGTTTAAAACGTTTCCCATAACCTTTATTTCGTATAACCCTTTCCATAAGACAATTAGACTGAGGCATATTCGTGTTTTCATTTCATTTTTCTACGATAAATTCGCAGAGGTTCTTGTATCTTAGAAGCAATGAATTGTTTGCAAACATATAAATCTCCTTATTCAAATGTTTGTAAAGGGAATGTATTCTTCAAAGTCGTTGTTTTTACTTCGAAATCACAATTGTTTTCACCTCAATTGCAAAATATGGGTGATTCTCAAGTCTGAGCATGTTTAGTACATGTTATACTGACACAACTTCACTTGTACATGTAAGTAAGTACTATGCGACCTGTGTTATGCGATTGTATCATTATCTGAAGATGAACGTACAGTAACCTTACTACGGTACATCTCCGTTTATAATGGTCTTACATTGTACATTACAAACTGTTTTATACGCGACAGAAATTCATCTTAGGCACAATACGTCCATCGTAAGCGAAATAAATGTCAAGTGTCCATATGGTCACTATTTTGTTTACAGAAATTGTATCACAGAGCTAAACTTATCATACTAAGTTAAAGTTCTGTGAACCTTGTTCTTACGATGACAATGCGAATGTAGCCCATTTATAAATAAAGCGAATTTTAAAATCGTTATCATAGTGTCTTTATCAATACTACCAAAACAAGTTAACAGTTCTATACGTAAAGATTCTCAAAGAGTTACATCTTTTTTTCGTAATTTATGTAGTATTTTATGATATGGTGAGTTTTAAATGTATTCTTTTTTGTATTTGTTTAGGTTAAGACATTTGTGATCTTACAAGCGCACCGCAAGGCATTTGTTGGGTACCAAGACACCCAACAAGTGCATAATCAACACACATTCCCGTTCATTCCGTTGTGTCCTGTTGGGTCCATATTTTGCTTGTTGGGTAGTTTTAAACAAAAGAAATACCCAACAAATGTCCATCTGTGAGATCGGACATGTAATTATGTTTTGTGTATCATGCATGCGTGTGTCCTCCTATGTTCATTTGTACCCACCAACAATATTCAACATTTCCTTTTCAGTTCAACCTGTTTTTATTATAAGCTTTTTTTAAGTTGTTCCGATTTCCAGTGTGAGTAATGTGTGTACATATTCTTTGATGTAGATCTATCATGTGATGCATTTATCTTCATTAACATTGACAGTCATAACTGACAGAACATTGATATTGATATTAATAATAATAATAACAAACAAAATAACACATTTCCATTACCATATAAAGAAAATTCATTTAACATTGAACATACCTAATGTAATACCTTTTTTAATTTAAGTTATCGGAAGGAACATAATCCTCTGTAAAACGACATCCGAGTTAATATTCCATTAGTGCACTGTCTAAACTTTCAACATAAATTATGTGCAAAGAACACATCAACTTTTAAGACTTCATAAAAGAAGTATTTATAAAGATCTTAGGAATTATTTTCCTACCGTTTTAAGGGCTTACTACAATCCACCCAAGCACGTTCATCGATAAAAAGAAAAAATTATTTAAGATAAAAATGTTCACCATTATGAGCATATGCAACAATATTGCATATACGTAAGATAGAAATTTGCAAGTTATTTTCAAAAATATCAACAACTAAAAAGTTTCAAAAATCACAAAATATAATTTTTTGCATGACACAATGCAAATCACTGTATTACATTAAATACAGCGGTTTAAATAGGAATATCGGTACATGTACACTGTACCACAAAGTTCGTAACACTTAATAAAACTTTTAAAACGGACACCCTATGTAAGGAAAATACTATTCGTTTTTCATGTAAACTGTTTGTAAAGCAATTTATTAATCAACAGTGTCGAGGGTTTTCTCGCTAAATATCAGATTTATCATAAAGTAAAGTGACAACAGATCCAATTTAACAGATTTATTTAGAAAAAGATAAATAGTTTTCTTACCAATATAATACATGTATGCTTAATCAGGGTGGCTATACCACGTGACTTTTCGGATGTCGTGCACATATTTATATTGGAAAAATCGCTCGCTTCAGGTAGGGTTTTTGCTTATTTCTCAGTAATTACTTGGCCGATTTTGACCAGATAAAGCGCACCGTACTTCTGTTACCAAGCATTTTCATCCACACTTAGTCTCTTCTTTTAGTTTATGGCCGTTTTCTCAAACATTCAAAGACAAATTTTGTCTGAAGCGTCGAATGTTTTGATGTCGTGCACACCCAATCATAAAATCCAATGATTCTCGCGCATAAAACTTTGTTAACGCTTACCATGTTATTTAGCTTGTGTCATTTAATATTCTGGAACACACGCATGTTGTATTTCATCCGGACTCGGGCTACTTATTGAGCTTTTTACATTTTTTTAAACGGATGTCGTACACACCTGGAAAAATAGACGATGTCGTACACACTCTGGTTTTCTTATTTAGTCACCGGGTGCAGTGTTTTTGTATAGGTATTTCATATTCTTTGAAGACAGATATTTATTATCGTCGTTCAACCTTACTCTATCTCTCCGTGTCTGTAATTCGTTTACCACATTTTTGAAAAAAATATCTTTATCACAACAGAACGTATTGTTTATCAATCTTGTCAATTATTGAATTTGTAAATTTTGTACAAAATGTGTTTAATGTTCCGTGTGAAACCTTTTCATTATAAATGTTCAGTTCTTTTGTCGATGTTTTAATATTATATTTGAGGCTGTTGAAATGAATCACTGGTTAGTGATCGTAAAGTTGCAGTAATAGTTTGAATAAGAAGAGTACATATTGTACAAGCAAATGAATACTTCGAAATTGAAATGTGGTGTTTTACTTTTGTTAATTGTTAAATTTGTCAACTGCAAACCAAATATGACTTAGTTAAAATTATATATGGTGTAAGACTTTCAGAACAATCTTTGAATGTTACATACATTAGTCGTTTACAGCACTCATAAATAAATAAATAAATAAATAAATAAATTGATTAATTAATTAATTAATTAATAAAAAATAAATAAATAAATAACCGTGGTACCTTAATTTTAATTTTTCTTTATAATAAGAAGTAGCTCCAAATTATGATAAACTTCTGGAAATGGAAATGAGCACAACAATAATTATTGTGTACTAAATCCGATTGTGGAAGAATTTAACAGAAGCAATCGCTTGACTGGCAAAATTTGTCTTTAATTTAAATATATGAAGTCCCGTTCAACTTGAATGACCCCTTAGCTGACATTGTTCACACCTCGTTAAAGGCTGACACGATACCTAATTACCTTGTTTGATAAATTAATCAAGACTTAGGTGAGAATTTTCTTAGATTTCTCAATGAGATAACACATTTTCCGATCATCACCTTATTTTTGACACGAAATATAATGTAGTTATATTATTTTGGGGTCTTGTTTACAATCTAATGAAGCTGGAAATTTCACTCACAGTTTATATTAGTATTTTTAACTGTTTCTATCAAACAATTTGATTGCGCGGACACGTACAGATTTTATCTCTTCCGGTAAAACTTTCGTAAGATATTTTTTTCGAACACGAAAACTGTTTGCTCTATGACACTTCGATTAAAAAGTGAATGATTTGTCAACATACACATTGACAACAATCAAGAAACTGTCTAAAGGATTTAGCCAACACTCACTTTTCATATTAGTAATTTTTTAAAGTAATTATTAGTAACTTAACCCTCTCACATGTTTGCACAGCTTATATCACATATTTGCGACCTGTTTAGAACCGGGTCAACCTGAGCATTCAAACAGCCTGATCTCATTCGACTCTGTTCTTAATCGGTTCATATTCTTCTTAAATACTCCTATGAACATTGAATGCATGGGTTCAATTCAAGGGTAAAAATTGAAATATAGGGGAATATTACATGAATTTGTGGGATATATAGATAGTTTATATTGGTTCTGTCCCAAGTATTTAAGTTCATGCCCTGCTCCACCCCCGTCCCGACCCCTTGATGTTAGCTACATCTTGATAGCTAATCTCTAGAAAAAATCTTTAATTGTTAAACTGGTGAATTGACGATAAACTATATGTCAAATAGAAAATTTTAAAATCAAAAGTTTCAGTTTAATTAAATTTATAAAATTCAGCTGAAATTGATGTAACTAACTTTCTAGTGCTATTTGTACATTCTGGCCATGGAAGATTCGCTGTTCGCTAACATATTAACGTTGGCATGGCAAAAAATACACACTATGTACGTGTGAAAGTTAAAAATATTTAAAATTGAACTTCAATTCTGGTTTCTTAAATAAGCCCTCACAAAAATCGATATAAATGGAATTACACATCCCGATCGGTTTCTTAAGGTAGTTTGCACCCTATATTTACGAAAAACGACGTCAAAATATGAAATTAAAATACTGGTAGACGTTTGAAATTTTGAATAGTATAAAAAAGCATTTTCCCATTGCCTAGTTAGCAATTTTTGGGAATGACGCGCCACCTAGCGGTAGCTGTCTGTGAACAAACGTGTATCATTGAAACTTGAATAACTTTGCAAACAATAACGTTAAATCGTTTGTAAAAGGTGTTTCTGATAGAGAAACTATTTACATATCGTTTTCCTTATAAAATTACAATCTAGTCGTACTTAACGGACATTAAAAGCGACGTCAAACATTAAAAATTCGCAATTTTACGCACGATCAAAACGTAAACCAGTTTTTCTCGAAAACGGTGTGGTAAAAGTTTTCCATTCTTTCACAAAATTTTGTTTGACATAAATGCTATAGTTTAAAAATATAAACGATATGACATCGTTCCAGATTTTCTGTAAATTTGCGTTAAAAAAGAACAGAACAGATATTTTATTAAGACGTGTAAAAAGTACGATGTCTATATTGCAGTTTAAATCATACAAAATAATGTCACAAATACAGCACACAAATGGAAAAGACATATCTAAATAAAAGACTAGATTACCAGCGTGAATGAGATATAAGTGTTACATAGTTTCTATATAAATGGATATAAAGGGGAATCAGACACAAAACAGATTTTGCACAGACAGTGGAATGAACTTAGGGGTACAGACTTTCAAATGTTCGAGCAGTTCCCTAAGGAGTACTTGCTTAAGAGAAGCAGCAATCGCCAGATTTTATAAATATCGTTTCTTATGCTGATATTTGTTGGTTTTTTTTGTTTCAATCAATGTCAAAATCATCTAGTAATATTGCTCTTAATGGTTATAGTCCACAATTTGTACAGAAAGTTTCATCATCGTAATGCTCGGAGGTCTAGCGGAGGCAAAGTTTTATTATACAAAGAACATCTTTAAGATTGCGTTAAAATACACAGTGCATCGGTAAAAACAGCGTTTAATTTAGATACATCAAGTCACAAAATTATTTTGTTTTCATCCGGATCTCACACTTTAAAAGCCAGCCTCCCACCTAATCGATTTAAAAGGCTCACAGATATGAATTTGGACAAATATTTTAATAGTTGGAACATACAAACTTCATCTGCGAATACACAGCTACTGACTTTTATTTTTTTTAAATATGTATATATTTACGTTATGCTGTTTATTATTCAAAAATAGATGCTATTTGACAATGTTAAAAACGTATTCATTTAAAAATCAATTGAAACACACAGAATTTGGAAAATTGTAAACACAGGAATATTTTGACCAAATGTGTAAATCTGTGCTGTAGAAACAAATATTCATTTTTGGTTATGATGAAGCATTACCATGTTATATTTCGCGGTTATTTTATACTACATTAAACTGGTAATAACCGACTTTGAGCTGGATAAAAATAAAACATCACAACCATTGAATGAGCCGTAGACTGAAAACCTGCATTCCAGAGTGTTTCCATATTTCAAAACTATTTTATTTAGTGTAGGGACTGAGAGGTTGATATTCAGAAGGATCACATATGAAAATAAAATGATTTGTTTACAGAATAACGAGAAATAGTACAAACACTGCACCCGGTGACTAAATAAGAAAACCAGAGTGTGTACGACATCGTCTATTTTTCCAGGTGTGTACGACATCCGTTTAAAAAAATGTAAAAAGCTCAATAAGTAGCCCGAGTCCGGATGAAATACAACATGCGTGTGTTCCAGAATATTAAATGACACAAGCTAAATAACATGGTAAGCGTTAACAAAGTTTTATGCGCGAGAATCATTGGATTTTATGATTGGGTGTGCACGACATCAAAACATTCGACGCTTCAGACAAAATTTGTCTTTGAATGTTTGAGAAAACGGCCATAAACTAAAAGAAGAGACTAAGTGTGGATGAAAATGCTTGGTAACAGAAGTACGGTGCGCTTTATCTGGTCAAAATCGGCCAAGTAATTACTGAGAAATAAGCAAAAACCCTACCTGAAGCGAGCGATTTTTCCAATATAAATATGTGCACGACATCCGAAAAGTCACGTGGTATAGCCACCCTGTTAATGAAACTGATATTAATCAGGGCTGAAGCTTATAAAACTCAGCATGGAAACCAGTCTCAAATCTCAATCATCTGATTGGCTGAAATGGCGACTGGTCGCCATTTTAGCCAATCAGATGCTTGAGATTTGAGTCGCCATTTCAGCCAATCAGATGCTTGAGATTTGAGACTGGTTTCCATGCTCAGCTTTATAACCTTGGGCACAGGTAAAATGTATTGACTGATCCAAGAGTGAGTAAATGAAAAAGGTGATATTTCAGATTTCGTGGCAAAAGTATTTTATTTTTAAACGATTGCATCTTAAATAGTCACGATATTATCATTATGATAATAATTTGATACGTCGTACATCAAAATGGAATTTACATAGGTATATTAAACTAAACGCGTTAAATTTACAGCTTTCTATTTATGCTTTTTTGTCTTATGTTTTCCATGCAGGGGAATTAGTTGTATCTGCTTTCCACAATTATTGATATTAGTTTTTAGAAACAAATAAATGACTTTACATGTAAATTTATAGACTAAGATATCGTCTGAAGGTTGTTTCAATGACTGTGAATTTAAATGGAAACACTATGTTTGTACTGTTATCTAAATCATATATATCATTTCACCCTTTGCTCCATATGCACTCATTGTTACACATGAGCGACCAGTGTAGATCCGGATAAGCCGGCACTCCGTCTAATCAGGATCTGCACTGTTTGCATTTTGATCAGAAATTACATTATAATAAATAAAAAGGCGAACAGTGATCAGATCCTAATCAGACGGTATGGATGCGCTAGCTGATTTGGATCTACACTGTTCGCTACTTCCATAAAGGCATACATATGGAGGATAGGGTACAACTGTCAGATAATTAAACAAACTTATGTTACAGTCAGAAGAATTAAAGTCTCAGCGAACACTTCAGAAAAGCAAGCAAACTTTCTCGATCTAAATCTGTCCATTGAAAATGGTTATGTCACAACTAAAATTAATGATAAAAGAGATGATTTTAATTTTAATATAGTAAATTTTCCGTTTTTAGACTGCGATGTTCCCCGTGCAACATCTTATGGGGTTTATATCTCACAGTTTGTTCGCTTTTCAAGAGCTTGCAACGATGTTAATGATTTCAATGAACGTAATCTTTGCATTACAGAAAACTTTTAAAACAAGGTTATCGGTATCACAAATTAAGGAAAACCTTTTGCAAGTTTTATCGCCGATACCCAGAATCAATTCATAAATACAGATGCAGTTTAAAATCACTTTTGCAACAAGGTATTTCACAGCCAGTTTTTCATGGAGATTTAATTTATAAACTCAAAAAGATAAAAGGCAGTGTTAATTTCTCCCGGTTATTCGTAAAAACCATCTGTAAATTTAAAAAGAAAGGTTACCAACATGATATTTTACAGCGCTCTGCAGGCCTGGTGAATAACCCTTCTACAGTTGATCATTATGCTTACCTCTTTGGT
This sequence comes from Corbicula japonica, assembly GCA_038501625.1. NCBI lineage: Eukaryota > Metazoa > Mollusca > Bivalvia > Venerida > Cyrenidae > Corbicula > Corbicula japonica. The sequence goes on along the minus strand of JAZAYU010000574.1, from coordinate 76,234 downwards.
TGCACGACGGTGGCAGGGATTTAAGAGTTTATGAAGGTTAATGGGGAAATCTTTTCTTAAAAGAACCTAGACGCTCGATTTGTTTCTTTTATCCCTATCATCGTGTTCTTGCTGATTTTACTCCAGGAGCTCTGGTCTCGGTAAGATCATTGAGTACCCGCCTCTTCGGCTTTGCAATGCTCTTAGCTTCTTATGTTTTATATGTTTGTGTGCTTTTGCATGCAACATTGTTAAGCCGATAAGTGGGTTGGAGTTGTTTTTTTCACCAAGACAACTTGTACTTGTTTTGTGATATGAGAACCTGTTGGGGCAAGTGTGAGGTTGGCGCACCCTAGAACCTGGTTTAAACCCCCAGTGGCAATTTGATTTGCCACTGACCGTTCCAAGGCGGTAACCCCTCGGGTTCTCATTTTTGTTTATTGTTAGTGGTGTCTTTTTTGAAACTGATCATTTTATCAACCATGCTCTCTCCCCCTCTCTTCTTCTTGACTGTGTGGGGAGGCTGTTTTTCTGAATGTGGCGATTCATGATATGCATATTTCACCTTTTTTACATAATTAAACACCCTTGTGTTACAGTCAGCAGAGTTAAAGTGTCACATAATAAAACACCTTAAGTTTAAGTAAACAGAGTTTTTTTAGTGTCACATAATTAAACACCCTTATGTCACAGTCAGCAGAGTTATAGTGTAACATTATTTAACATTATGTTACATTCATCAGTGTTTAAATGTTACATAATTAAACTTCTTTATGAAACTGTCAGCAGAGTTACAATGACACATAATACAACAACCTTATGTTACAGTCAGCAGAGCTTAAGTGTCACATGATTAAACACATTATGTTAATGTCATCAGTAATTAAATGTCATATAATTAAACACCCTTACGTAACAGTCAGCAGAGTTAAAATGTTTCATAATAAAACACCACTATGTTACAATCGTCAGATTTAAAGTGTCACATAATAAAACAACCTTATGTTACAGTCAGCAGAGTTGAAGTCTCACATGATTAAAACTTTCGTTTTGAACCCGGAAGTAAGTTTTCCTTGAATTTCCTAAAAACCCTAACATTATTTTGACAAATATTCACTAAACATTGTAGACCAGCATATACTTATTTCAGGTATGAGTTGCTTTGGTATATTGTCCATAAATTTCAGAGTTCTCGTGCAAACGGTTTTTCTTTTGTTTTAGTATGTGCTTGGTAATTAGAACATGAATTAGACTAAATTGAGCTTGCAAACATTACACATGTAACTACATCATTTAAGTTAGCTAAATACATTTCTTTACTAAAATCTAGTTGGCAATAAGTATTTCCCCCAAAATTCATTTTTGAAATTTACGCCTGTTTATGCCATTTGCAATGTTTGCGACTCCTTAAAAAGGTGATAATATGAAAACGCACCGACGCGAACTTTTCTTAAATGTTTCTAAAAACTGGAGACTTATCTCACAATTAAACGTAATTTACAAAAATGGCTTCTTGCGTAACTGCAAATCGTTAAAAAAGATCCAAGAAAAAATTATTAACTCAGATAAAAGAACGGCTTCACAGATTATTTCGAGCAGATTTATTAGGGAAAACATAAGTTCAGTGTATGACAATTTGTTAGAAATAGGCAGAGTTTAGTTGTCACGTAAACAAATAATTATTTAGTTAGTTAATTTAGTTACTCCCTTATGTTACAGTCAACTGACTGGAAATAATGCGGTGCTTGTTGGGCATTATTTAGCTGTCAGGAAAATATTGTCAACAAATTTCCCAGCGGGTCAAAATTACTTACTAGGCCGATATATCTATACTGATTGTTATACTTAACTTACATGAATTGTTAGTTCACTACATTATTAAGGATTTAATCTTGATTGAGAACCCACCCATTTGGCTTGGAAATGCTTTTACTTCTTACGTTTAATATGATAGTGAGCTTTTGCATGCAAAATTGTTGGGCTAATAGGTGGGTTGAAGTTGTTTCACCAAGACAACTTGTACTTGTGTGTTCATATGAAAACCTTTTGGGCAAGTGTAAGGTTGGTGCACCCCAGAACCTCGTTTAAACCCCCGGTGGCAAATTGTTCTGCCACTGACCGGTCCAAGGCGGTAACCCCTCGGTTTCTCACTTTCGTTAATTGGTTCTTGCGTCTTTTTTTAAACTGATTATTGTAATTCTATGCTCTCTTCTCCTCTCTAATTTTTGGCTGTGTGGGGAGGCAGTGTCAGCAGGATGTGTCCATTCCTGATATGCATATTTCACTTTTTTCCTGATATGCATTTCACTTTTTTATCACCGATGAAAGAAATAAATTGCATGTCGAGCTTATCGGTAATCTAGTCTCAAACGTCTTAAATATTGTTGGGCATTATTACTCTTTATGGAAGCAACATCCAAATTATAGCCTGAACATTATAGAAAACCGGTTAAAAGAGGAAAACTAGATAAATGTGCGTTTACTGCCATATTTTTGATGAAAGACAAAAAGCGATTCAAAATGATTCTAACATTGTACGATATTTGCAGCTTTATTTAAGCGTAATTTCAACGTAAGTAACTGTCTCCTCCCGCAAACCAGAAATATAAACCAGACTTTGTACCGATTTTAGTACCAACATTTGGCGAGTTAATCATGTAAACAACATCGATAGTGGTGTTTAAGCACCCGACAGTCTCGGCTTCAATTGACAAGAAATTGGAAATTGTAAACAGCAGCCAACTACACAATTACAGACTTCATCACATAGAACAGTCGTGTGGCAAACAAAAAAATAATAATGCAATGTTAAAATGTAACAAAGTAACCAATCAAGTACGAATGAATGTCAATATCCTGTTGATCACTGTAGATAAATAAGAACAGGATGAAATATGTGTCCTTAAATGTGTAAAAAACGTTTTGAATTGATTTGACCTAGCGACATCATTAATGATTTCACAAGATACGGTGTCTAACTCGTTTTTATATCATAAACACACACATGCTTCTAAAACTGAATTAAAATTGGTCGTATAATAGATGTTTATAAGGTGAAATTTTAGTAATTTATCGCATTAAGCGATATACATTCGGTGTGGTAATTCGATTACAAGACGACAATATTAAATAGGGTGGTTATTGCTTCTCGTGCTTGATTGAATGGAAACAGCAGGATTATGAACATAGGGTAAACTGGTTTGCCTTTGTAAAGAAGTAATGTTTGCATTTTTGTATTTAGCGATGCTGTATTTAGCCTGTTAACCCTCTTTCTTAAGAGTATGTGAGCGTAAGGCGGTGGTATGTATTGTAGTTAAATCAGTGGTATGCTAAAATGAAAACTTTTATCAATTGATCTTTAACTATTTTACTGAGCTATGAACCATACCTTTTTAGATTCAGACTGGGATATCTCCTATCTTGTTGATTTTATACTGAGATTTCTCCAACTGATTTAAGTTGATTAACTATAATTCACCATACTAGTGAACAACATTTAACTTGTTTGAGCTGTCTCCAAATTTAAAAATTAAATATCATCAAACATCTATCGTTTGGTGCTTTAATATGCATGATCTAAAGGCAATCCTGAACATCCCTTTTTAATTTTTGCAAATCTACCAAACACAACCGAAATAATTGACTTTAAATGTTTGTTTGCCGTTTTCTCAAAATTAATTGTAAACCTGGAGTTAGCTTATTATTATTCTCAGGCTACGATTTGAATTATTATAGCTTGGACATTATAGAAAACCGAAGTTAAAAGAGGAAAACTAGATAAATGTGCTTTTACTGCCGGATTTTGTCGAAAGACAAAAAACGATTCTCAATGATTATTACGATATTTGCAGCTTTATTTAAGGGTAATTCCATGTGCAAGTTACTGCCTCCTTTCTCAAACCTGAAATATGAACCAGACATTGTTCCGAATTTAGTACCAACATTTGGTGATTTAATCAAGTAAACACCATCGATAGTGTTTAAGCACCATACAGCCGCGGTTTCAATCGACAAGAAATTGGAAATTTTTAACAGCAATTACATACACAATTACTGACTTCTTCACATAGAACAGTAGATGGGCAAACAATAATAATATAAAGCCTTAAAGTTATTAAATAACCATTAGACTACCACTGAATGCCAATATCCTGTGGATCACTGTAGATAAATGAGAACATGATGACATTTGTGTCATAAAATGTGTAAAACCGGTTTGAATTGATTTGACCTAGTGACCTTATTATTGATCTCATAAGATACGGTGTCTGGCTGGTTTGTTATATCATTAATACACACGTGCTTCGAAAATTGAATTAAAATTGGTCGTAAATACACATGTAGATGTTTATTAGGTGAAATTTTAGTAATTTATCGCATGAAGCGATATACATTTATTTAGAATATGTTGATTCCTATACTCGCTTGTTTCTGAAATTATGTATGTCAACATTGAAATCATTATGTCAACTTTAATGGGGGCCAAGCGATATCCAGAGTTACCTCCCATTGAGAGTGGCTTCCCTTGCTAATTGGGTAGTTCTGGTTTAGACGATCTTAAAAAGCGTTGCGTATAAAATGTAGATAAAAAGTCTAAAAAGTGTTTTTGAAATGCATTGTCGAATTATCAAAACAAAGTGAAACTGGTATATAAGGAATAACCATCATCTTTGTAAATTGATTTTAAATTAGTAACTAAATGCAACTCAACCAATTTGCTTTATCCTTTAAGTAATTTTATTCTTTTATTGGCTGGCATAAAACTTATAGCTTTTTAAAACTTTCACTGAAGTATTCAGCCAATCACTGTTAAATAATGCAAACAATGCGTGTTAAGAAAAGAGCATGGGGTTTTATGCCCAAGTTACGTAATCTAATTAGGAAAACAGGGTTTTACCAGCTGGAGGTGTGATAAAGGTCTTCTGAAATTTAGGTGTAGATTTGTAAGAGGTTGAAAAGTTGCATGTTGGGGGTAAAGGTGTTGTTTTAGGAAACTGACTAGAGATTAAATATTCCAATTAATTGTCATTATGTAGTCTGAGACCCGAGACATTGTTTATTTGATTTTGGCAACTTAAAGCGCTCCGAACTCAATGAAATAAAAAAGCACTCGGGAAATTTTTACTCAAAAATATTTTATCAAATAATTAAAATTGATTGTAAAACTAAATGAACTAAAAAATTCAGAAATAAAGAGAAAAACGTGAAAACATGAAACAATATTTGAATATGTTCTAAACGGTATAAGAATAAGAAAGAACTTTTTGGACAAAACAATAGCAGTATATTGAAAAATACGTCAGTACGAACATGGCACAAATCTGTGAACCGAATGAGGTGCATTCAATTTGTAGGAAAGAGCTCTGTTATTAAATAATTCTATTGAATTCCTGGCAGAAAAATTGTTGCATGGCATGGCGTTTCATTGGCGGACGTCAAACTTTATTTATATCATGTGTTATTAATGTTACTACGTTTTTAAGGTTTTCTAACTTTTGTTTTCTTCAAATCTGCCATTTTTTGAGCAGAAGAAATCCGTATCTATTACTCTTTATTAGTAACTCAAGGGGTCAAACATAACGATGTTACACACAAACCTCTTCAATGTATTAAAATGGTTAGAAGAGAAAATTTCAATAGTAGGCGCTGCACTGTAAAAACTATCTTTTTTATTCAATGATAATAATCAGACATTGTTATGCATTATGCTGATCTTTGACCAACCAGACCCTATAAAAACTTATTTGAAAGAACAATGAATGACTACTGCATGTCTGTTTTTGTCAATCTCAGACCGGAACTACCCAGTGACAGGTGCGCGTTACAACGGGAGGTAACTTAAGACAGAATATTGAGATAACTCTGTATAGCGGTAGGACCCCATTAATAAGACTTAGTGTTTATGCTGAAGATTTAATTAGCGTTCAAAAATTCAGCATTTAACCTTTTGAATATCGCCTTAATTCGGTTGTCGTAGCGCTTTTATTCATTTTGATTTTCATTTGTCAAAACATAATTAAAACCTAGGGTTAGACAGTAACGGCCAAACAAATACTTCGACTTGACACAGTGTTTTGTTGATAGGCAATTGTAATGCAGGGTAGAGGTATTTGAATTTGGCGGTCGTGGGTATAAATTCTTGGACATAAAAATTAGTTGTATATTATGTAATTATCTCAAAAATAAGATTTGAGAGCAAAGTACTAAGTAAAAACCAGTGCCATTTACCGAATAAAATAAAGGCTTAAAGTCTTGATCACAACTATGGAGGCACGTTTTGCATGTTCAACTCTGAGAAAAAGTTGACAAAAAATGCAGCCTAGTACTATGATCTCTACTGCATCAAGGTATTTTTTGTTCTGTATTTTAAATGGTTTAATAATTATTTATAAATCATGAATTTAACTGAATTAAATATAAACAAATATCTAATTGAAGAATTCAATCTTTAAGAGTGACACACTTTGTCAAATCCTATTTCACAGTATGTGGGGGGATATGTTGTATTTCAAAACAGCAAACTTGTAGGCTAGTTCACTTTCAGAATAAATAATTTTCTTTGGCTGACTTTAAATGCTTGAATAACTGAACACTCCAGGCCTCGATGTTATAAAACTTGATTTTGAATTCCATGCACAATACTCAAATTTGTCCTTCATTTTCTTCAAGAAAACATAAATCTATTGTTAATTAGTTTTTTTAAAGCACAATTATGCAATTAAGAATTCAAAAAATGCAATAAATTCAGTGTAAATTTTATTTAATTTAGTAAATTTTACTACAAGGCTTTTAGAATGAAATTAGGTTTTGAGCATGGGGATTGATCTCAAGTTTTTTTAACGTTGGACCAAGAAAGCTAGCTCTTTCTAACAATTGAGATCGTCCTGACTCTAGCAGCCCTTACGTAATATTTAGGTTTTGAGCTCATTTGTCGGTATAGTACAAGTATAAAAGATCCTTCGTAAAGACTTATCATACCTAAGATGTGGTACTGTATCATTTTAAAAAGTGAACCATTTCGTGACATTCAGCAATAGCCTTTCTCAGAAAACACAGCCTCCACCAACAACCAAAGAGCAGAGAGAGAGAAAATGAACATATGTTTGTACAATGATCAGTTTCTAATACAACACCACACACAGAAAAGAACCCGGGGGTAAACACCTTAGAACGGTTAGTCTGTGGGGAAACCATCGTCCAATCCATTGAGTTTATATTTCAAAGTCGCAATGAATATTACTTTTGCAATATTCTTTAGTTGTTAAACAGTCATAGACTAAAATGCATGACTAGTTTAGAATTGTTAAGTTAACTCTAATTAAATTTCAAAGGCTGATATAAGTTTCAGTTTTTCTTTGTAATTGATACATATATCTAACATATATACCTATCTTTCTTCATACGTTGGTGTTCAATTTGCTACAATATCTCTACGTGTACATGAACATTGTTTAATACATTTTACTTTTTGAAATTTAAACGTTTGTTAATTAAGTTAATCATTGATATTTGAGGGGTACTAGTTTTCGTGTATTTTGGCGTCAGATCAATTTACTTATTAAAACCACCTCGAAAAAAAAGGAATTGAACTTGAACGTAGTACAGAAAATAAGCCTGATGAAAGCAACACGAACACACTATTTTTACCATGTTGTTCGTAAAAACCATCTGTCAATTCGAGGTTTGCGAACATGATATTCTACAGCGCTCTGCATGATTGGAGATTAACCCCATCTGCAGTTGATCGTTAGGCTTACCTATTTGTTTGCACGACGGAGGTTTGTTTATTCAAGTTTATACGGTTTCTTGTTTAAGAAACTAAAAGCTCTATCGGTTTCTTTTCCCCCTGTCGCCGTGTTAATGCTGATGTGACTCCAGGGGCGTTTGTCTCAGAAAGGTCATTAAGTACCCGCGCCTTTGCTTTACAACGCTATCAGCTTCTTATATTTGTTTCAAGTTGCACGCGACCTTGTCGAGTATATTAATTTATTTATTTATTTATTAAGTTATTTATATATTTGTTTATATATTGATTGATTGTTGATTGATCGATTGATCGCTCGCTCGCTCGCTCGCTCGCTCGTTCTTTCATTCATTCATTCATTCATTCATTCATTCATTCCTTTATTCATTCATTCATTCATTCATTCATTTATTTATTTATTTATTTATTTATACATAATTGAGCGTTTACAAATGTAATTTCTATCGGCTTCACAGAGATTCATTTCCGATACAGACTTTTGAAGGAGTTCATAGAAAATGGTTATGTTTAGCAATGATTATCAGCGACAATTCTTGATATGCATGCTGACGTTTTGAAACTTCAGTAGAAAAAAGTTTGTTTTGACTTGTTTCTGAGGGTTATCAAAGTCAACAATGCATTCAATTTAATAAATTGAACCCTTAAATGTATGGGAGTTCGCAGGCAGATTAAATACGACTTTTTCTTTATGCAACTTTCTTTCTTTTCAACGATTTGTGTTTTTGTAAAGGTGTGCAATCACATTTGACCCCAAATGAACATATTGAAAATGTTTTAGGGTTATATAATATTATTTACTCAGACATATTTGTAAATGTATTTCGGCTGCATATCTTCAAAAGCGGACGTAGTCGAACATAATTGAATCGAGCAGTTCATTGTATACAGCTGTCTATGGACGGTCTTATCATTAAAACAGGACGAATATTGACACAGTTTTGAGAGTGTTTTGTTTAATATGTCCAGTTTAAGGTGAGCATATTTTTAAACAACAGTTTTTGTAGTTCATTGACACTGTGTGGTAATTTTAACAATAAATTTTCAATTCATAGTTTTGGTCAAGTAAACATATAGCTTTTCAGGATAAATTGTTGTAATGTGTGTACTTTATATTTCAAAACTATTTCCTGTAAAAATTATGCTTTCCCCTAATTACTACTATAACCAAACCTTATAAGAAATCCATGTTCTATGAACTTTGTCTTAAATTTCAACCAGGCTGATGTAAAGAGGAATCATACCTAGCCCTAAAGAAAATAAAAAATACCGACTGACACCTCTGCAAAATGTTATTATAATAATAAAACAACAAAAGCAAACATGGAATAATTACTACACACAGTGCTCTATGTTATAAAGAAATGCCATGATATGGATTATTTAGTGAATTCAAACGGAAGGTAATGTTTCATAAGTTTCGGATTATGAAAACTGACATAAAAGTATATGAATTTGTGTAATTTTTGTTAATATTCACCATTTATTTTGCTATTTCGAGATATGTCTTCTGTCAAGCTTTAAAAGGCAGTACTCTTAATAATTAGAAACCCCTTGATATTGTCAACAGTATGAATATCAGTCTAACAATAATTCATGACACGAACATATTTTACACATTTTCTAATACTATTATACAAAAAAAATAATACTTTCAATATTTTTTTCAGAGATTTGATTAATATAATTGTTGTGTTGATTATTTTGAAACTCGTGTCATTTGTAACTACCATGTGAAACTTCCTGTGACGAGTTTGGTAAGAATATTAAGCTTAACTGAAGTCAATGGAAATGCATTTAATTTAGTAGTCAATCAATGGAAATATTCAAACAAATCGTTTTATGCACCAAACATTGCAAATACTAATTATCGCTCTTATTTCGTGTGACGTGAATCGCTAAAAGCACCACATCAGTTTAAGACCTCTAGTCTAGTATACATAGAACCTAAAGCAAAAATACCGATAAAATGTAGACAATAAAAATTATATATTTTTAAAAACATAATGTCAAATGCATTTCCAAACTGGGCGACATGTATTGTGATTTTTTTATAATTGAGAACAGTTACAATGTTGAAAGCTTTTGTAAATAAATTACTTGTAATACTTTCTAACAACTTAATTATATTTATACATATATATTTATTTTTAATAATAAGAAGAAATATTTTATAATATCTCCTAAAAACGTAAAGAATTTATGAAGAATTGCACTTATTATTATTGAAAGTTTTACATCAACAGTGTCCTAAATTGTTATTAACAGCCCGTTGAAAGATGGGTAGTGTTAGGCTACATTTACGAGTTCGATTGCAAACCACAGGCTTTCGTGAACGACCTAGATAGCAAATGGTTGGCAGTTGCTTTTGAAAATAAGGTAATTGTAAAGTCATTTCCAGAAATATATTCTATTACGCATTATATTAGAATTTACTTAGGGACAAAGCGCTTCTTTTTTGTAATTTGCATTGACGAACAAAGTACTAGGTGTTTTGTAGCATTGTTTTGTCCATTTTGCCGATGGAGAATTGAACAATATACTTTTTGCGCGGAGAATATCATATGAATTGTTTTGGCAAAATTTTGAATTAAGAAACTAAAAAAAAGATTTCAGGTATGTGATGAGGTCATTGATAACATCACATCATAAACATCTAGTGAAAACAGCAAGAAGTGAAGAGAGGTCATTGACCATGATAAATATCTCTGTTAATATGTAGTTGTTCTTAAAACGGGGGTAGGCTGTGAGGATAGTTATTTGCATTTTTTTCTAATACTGTTTCGAACTGACACAATTAAACCGAGTCTGGAATATCTTAATATCCGTCGCGTTTAGTGGCGTTTTTGTTCTTATCTTAACCATTTCATTATCACGGTAGCGTTGTTTAAGCCGTGTGGCGGTCAAAAAACGTCCGCCGTAAATCAATAAGTGCTGATATCAGTTACATCCTTTGAAGACCATTGATCACAATACCTATACCTGCGTGAATATTGAATTGCACTTAACCATGGGTACGTCAGCGTGGACGGTAATGTGCATTTTGAATAGTACTCACTAACATGCTACTATACTACTCAAAATTTGCTAAGGATCACTTTTTTGACATTGATCACTTTTTTGACATTGCGTATTTCAGTCCTATTAAAATCATATTTCCTCTAACGATACACCTGTACGGGGACCTCATAATTGTGTACTTAAGTTATCAATTCCTAACTAATTATATTTAATTCCTTTTAATCAAATTTCAAATTATTACAAATACACAAAAGTAATGCACTGTACAAAAAGTGATCCTTAGCAAATTTTGAGTAGTACATGTAAAGTATATCGAACCGAGACTGCAATGTTTTTAAATTTGTCATGTTCGGTGACATTCAAAGTTCCTAAAAATAACATGAACCGTACTCAAAATCATATTTGGGGCACGTCACGGGAAAAATTACCTTCGGTCATTACTAGTGATATTTTAGTTTTTACTAATAGGCCAGTCAGCGTAGCATATCAACTTGAACTAATTGCAAAAGTTTCACTAATTGTCATCTGCGAAACATCAAACATAGATATACATCCAACAAAAAGTTGCACTGCGGTGGGTTGGGGGAAATTGTTTTAATTGACCATTTAAATTTCGGCTTTAATAATTCAACAATTGTGTCTGAGATGGTACGCCATGCTCGAACACATAAAGTTTGCACGCGCTATTTTTGAACTTCCAGAAGCATGTAAACAAACAAGGTCGAGTGTTTATTGCAAGAATTGTTATCTGGAATGACGACTTTTGTCTTGTAAGTTGATTATTTATTTCATATGTTACATGTTTTATTGTTTAATGCATTTATTTGAATGCTTGACTTAAAAATGCCTGTAAATGATCGATTTCATCGTATAACGGAAACCAGTGAATTTACATTTATTTTGTTATTTATTTCATTATTAAACTCAAAAAAGTAAACAAAGAACAGCTTAATATTGTAAAATATTGAATAAAATCCCCAATATGGCAATTTTCCGTAGATTTGGTATTGACTTTCACAAGAAGGCTTTCGCAGAATTTTAAAACAACGGAAGCCGATATGCAGCAAAACCATAATTCTTGTAGGTGTTATTGTCTTATTCGTGTTTTACAGTCAATATCGGCAAATATGGAGTAACTAAATTTATTTTAATTGAAAGTATAGTGTATAAACAGTACAAGGAACACGAAGAAACGGTAAAAATTAAGTTTGACCTGAAATATATTAAAAAGTATTAAAAAAAACAGCTTTTTCATACTGTAAACATATTTTACGTTAGTATGTTTATTTAATGTACCACATATTTATTACCTTTTTTCATTATTATTTGCTGAGTCATATGATATTCCCATATCATCATCACTCGACAGTTGTGTGCGGTATTCACCAGCAGTACTGGCAAACCCAATGTAATGTGGTGTAGCTGCATCTTAATGACTAAATAATATCTTTTGAAATAAAGATATTTATAACAACAGAAACATGTCATTTAATAAGGTGGAAAAAAACGTGGGGGTTGTTTCACCCTTTCACTGCCATAAGGACGGCTTTTGCCGTTTCTACATATAGACCAGCATGCAAAGCGGGGTTTCTAGATTTCTATGCTGACATAGGCAGATCATTGAAATAATGACCAATAATGTAATCGCTTTCACGATGCTATTCACATGTAACATAGTAATTACGTCGATATATCTTTAAATAACCAGCCTCATTCTGACCTTGGTATTGGTTATTTATGTGGTAAAAAGCTCTTGGCACTGACGACGTCAATACTGGTTATCGACGTTGGCAGCGAAAGGGTTAAGTACAGGTTCAGTTTATAATCACTATTGCATCCAGGTATTTCACAGTCAGTGTTTAATCGAGATTTTATTTATAAACTAAAAAAATGCACCTCTTTGGTTGCACGACGGTGGCAAGGGTTTAAGAGTTTAATGAAAGTTTATGAAATCTTTAAAAGAATCTAGATGGTAAATTTTTAATTTCTTTTACCCGTGTCATCTTGATCTTGCTGATTTGACTCCAGACTCTGGTCTCAGTAAGATCATTGACTACCAGATCTTATGCATTACAATGTTATTAGCTATTTATGTTTTATATGTTTGTGTGCTTTTGCATGCAACAATATCGAGCTGATGGGTGGGTTGGAGTTATTACACAAAGACAACTTTTATGTGTTTGTTCATGTGAGAACCTGTTGGGGCAAGTGTGAGGTTGGTGAACCCTAGAACCTGGTTTATACCCCCAGTGACAAATTGTTTTATCACTGACAGTCCATACGGTTAGCTCAATAGATCTCTTTTTTTAGTTGTTTGTGAAGTCTTATTTGAAATCGATCTTCTTATAAACACATGCTCTCTTTTCCTCTCTAAGTGTTGGCTGCGTAGGGAAGCTGTGTTTTCTGTTTATGCACATTCATGTTTTTAAATACAAGTTTTAGAAAATCGATATAAGTTTGCAAACGTAAATTAAACAAGCAGGGTGTGTTTTGCATCATCAGGACAATGGCTTTCATTCATCCTTTCGGTTCTGCTAATGTAAACATAAACTCTGAAATCATGGTGGTTAGAATAAATGCTTTTCATTTTAAATAAATGGTTTTACGTGTGTGTTTATATTTGACTTGGATTTTGTAATTAAAATCTCACTTTCACATATATTTTATGCAAATCATAAAGGCAAGTTTTATTCTTTATTTGAAGGCTGTGACACACCGTGGTAAAGGTTATTGAACGTCAATAGAACCAGCAAGGATAGAATCTTGTGTATCCACGATGTTACACATACCTTATTTGTGACTCTCTTCACCCAAAAACCACTGTGACAACATTTACAATATTATAATGACACTTGCGTAACATGTTGAATTGTCACATTTAATTTTCGTAATAATTGACTGTAGTTTTTATGGCAAGCATGCTAAACTTAAAAGTCTGTAGAGAGGTGCAGACGTTTGTTCTGTCAGACCCAGTGAACTTCAAGACACTATATAACCAGACATGTACAAAACAGAATAATTAATCGTTCCATGAAGTGCTTTGACAGCCACTGAACGTGCTGAGCAAGAGATTACATGTGTCGTAGAAGACTCAGCAAAGAAAAGTGTATGTGCGATCCTATATAAGGCACATAAGACCATCGCCGAGAAAGATCTAGAACATCAAAACATGCAGTCTGTTTTTTCTGAAATGAATGTGGTCTGTTACTTCTTTGGCATGCCAATACTGGTTGTGATTTAACTTCTCAAATATTTAGAATAGGAGAGACATCCGCAACGCCATGATCAAAAATTTTCAGTGGAGGTGATGAAAGGGAAATTAATTGTGCAAGTTCATACATTATCTCCAACATTAGACTTAGCAGTTTTTCATTATAACACGTCTTTATTCAGAGCCAGATCTGGGTTGGAAATAAAATACTTGGTTTTGCCTCTACCTTTATTACATTGCATTGGTGTAGGAAAGCACGAGGCCACTTAAATGGCGATTACATGTATATAAAGTAAAAATAACTTGTCTAAATAATCATATTTAATGTTTATAATTTTTTATCCAATCCAATTCTATGTAGAGTAATTTAAATTATATTATTGATGTAGTTAGAACATTTATTTAGTGTTTTTTGTTAGGATGTGAACTACATTCATGAGAATAATGCCTACTATGCATGTAAAGTTTTCGTTGTCATAATTATATTGATAAAAACTGATTATATAATAAACGTATGTGTATCACATTTATGCATTTTTATTTTACTTTGTAGTTAAAAAATTCAAAAAGAATTAAACAAATTTATATTTTATCAAAATATTAATTTTTACTTAAGTGGGTGGGGTGAAATAACCTCTAAATATTTTCTGATTTTGCAAGATTGCAAACCAAAATGAAACTATTGCAAGTTTTGAACATTTAACATATCAATGACGACATTCTCTAGTATTTTATGACGAAAGTTTTATTAAAACTATTATCAATGCTTTAATTTTATCACAAAAAGGATATGTTCGAAATTTGAAGCTTTTATCGGTGTGTCGTTTTAAATGCGTTTTCTTTCAAATTAGCCATCAGTTTTTTCAACAAAAAAATACAAATCGATTCTTTTCGTTATGTTGAAATTTTAAAGATTTTTATCGGTCAGTAAGTTCAAATGCGTTTTTTTGAAATTTCCCATTAGTTTTCAAATTGCAACTTTTTACCCTTTAAAGTAGACATGTTATTCTAATAAAAACGTACTAATCAATTTTTTTTGCATTTTGCATATTCCTTATACTTTTATGCTATTTTGATAATTTTATACTTAAGTGGGTGGGGTAAAATTACTACTAAATATACTTAAAGAAATTAGAAACGCAACTTCTTTAAACACAAAATATTTTTCGTGATTAAAGAAGGTGCGTTTTTAATTTCGTTTTCTATGTTATATGCACTTGAAGAAATTAGAAACGCAACTTCTTTAAACATGAAATGTATTTCTAGTTTAAATAAGTTGCGTTTCTAATTTCTTTAAGTATATGTTCTGATTTCGCAAGATTGCAAACAAAAATGAAACTATGACAAGTTTTGAACATTTACTAGTTCAATAACGACATTCTCCAGCATTCTGCGGCAATAGTTTTTAAATTATTAAAACTTTGATCAATGCTTTATTTTTTTCCAAAAATGGATATGTTCAAAGTTTGCAGATTTTTTTCGGTCACTCATGTCAAATGCGTTTTTTTTTTCAAATTTCCCATTCAAGTGGTCATCGTTTAAATTTATGTACTTCTTAATTGTTTTCTTGCTACGCTAGGCTACTTCATAATCAATGTCTGATTTTCCTTACCCGCTTGTTAAACTAAAAAATAGCAAAACAGAAGTCTTAGATAGTCATGAAATTCTTGACTGTTACATGTTCTAATTGTCGATTTTAGATAAAACAAATTATAAATAAAATGTAATGTTTATTCATAACATTGTGTAATATCACTCATTTTTATAAATATTGGCGTTTCGGCCTAGGGCCTTTATCAAAATATGTATGTTAGAAAACGTCGCTGCTGTCACTTCCTCATTATGTTTCTTTAAAGTTGGTAGAAAAACTGTAGAAAGATTTCTTACATAAATAGTTTGATAAAGGCCGTGGGCCGAAACGTCAATATTAATAAAATGAGTGATATTACGAAAATATTGTGTAATAACACTATCTCTTAGGATCATTTTAAATGTAATGTTAATTGTTGTTGTAATTTGTTCCAGCTAGGGTTCGTTCAAAAGGATGAACAAGTGCAGATACAGAAATGCCCTGGAAATATCCCACTAGAAGACAAACGTTTGTATTATAATCAAAGCTTTTCATTATAAAAATATCTCATGCAGTTTGTGAGAAAATACAACTAGAGCAAGACAAAGGATTTCAAAGTCAGAAGTCTTATCCTTTATGCAACATATTCAGAAGCTTACTTTCATCTCATCACTTTAGACCATGTTTGAGGAAATACATTGTGACATGTTGTTTTTTTACATGAACACGACTTCAGTATCAGTGCCAGACGAAAAAGATTATGTAATTTTATATATATTTAAATTATATATCACGACACTTGTTGTTAAAAACAAAATTTTTAATGTATTAACGGACTGAAAAAAGGAATATTCCTTATCACTTATTTTAAAGTTACAGTAACAACCACAACAATAGTAACGACTACACCACCTACCACGATGACCCAATCAAAGGTAACAACACAGTATACGCTACCATCTAAAACGTCAACCACAACAACAAAGACGACAATTCTAACTACATCGGCCACCACTACAACACAGACGACTCCAACGACTACACCATCCATTACATCGGCAACACAACAACAACACAACATTGTTCAAGGTAAGAAATTTTACGTATTACAAAATTATCTGCTTACAGTTAAACGTATTGTCAAACAGAAACCACAATAATAGAATTTTAGTCCAACAAAACTCAGGCAGACTCTTTATAGATTTTGTATTTAAAAGAATTTTTTATACTTCATGTCGATATATCAAATGTTCGGATACATCAGATGGTGTAAACGTACACAATTCAAGGCTAACTGAAATTTAAGATCTTGTCCCATGAATTTACTAAATTAATGCATGTGTAATTTCCTTTATTGTTCTCTCACGATTATAATGTGAATTCTTGAATTCTGTCGTCATATTTGAGACTCTAAACGCTTAATGTTATGAACTAAAGGGTGTTGTAAAATTAACATGAGTATCGTGATCCGTGTCAAGAAATTTTGTTTTATATTTGTTGTTTTCATATGTATTCTTTTTCAGAAATTTTAACCGATGTGAAAACACAGTACATTTTATGAAAAATTGATTTTAAGCACTTCGGAAATGTTAAAAAAGACATTAAAAGAAACACAATTATTGTCAGACATTAACGACGTCACTAACGTCATTCACGGTGTTTTCGCAGCGGTTCGCGCATAGTTTATAAATAGTTTGATTTGTCAATAAACGTTGGTGATGGTCACGTCAATGTCAGACCACACACACACACAAAAAGCCGTTTCGAAAAGAACGCATCACAAATTGTCAGATTCATAGCTTAAGCCAGTGGAGCAAGTCCAGCAAGAGGAGCAAGTCTACTGACAAAGAAACGAAGCAAGTCTACAGAAGAAACGAAGCAAACCTACAGAGGAAGCGGAGCAAGCCCAATGAAACAGCGGAGCAAGTCCAAGTGAAGTCAGCCTTAATTGAGTTATCCAACTAGTAAAAACATTGTCACCTCAGTTAGTAGACATCGCTTTAGACCAACGTGTGACAATCCGAAGCCCCACATATGACCGAAAAAAAATCTCATTAAATCCAAAACATATTTAAAAAAGGAAAATATTATTGACTTTTCAGCAAATCTATATTGCCTGTCGTGCACGGACGCTGTGAAGCCAACAGACTGCGGTGAAATCATAATATGCGGTTCTCACG
The DNA here is from genome assembly GCA_038501625.1 of Corbicula japonica. NCBI lineage: Eukaryota > Metazoa > Mollusca > Bivalvia > Venerida > Cyrenidae > Corbicula > Corbicula japonica. The sequence goes on along the minus strand of JAZAYU010000574.1, from coordinate 58,511 downwards.
AGGTCAGTTAGCTTCAAAATTGTAAGTTCAGACATCACCGACAGATTTCCCAGCTTTTTAAAGGGGGCATCAACCTGCTCGCATTTACACGTTGTATTTTTATCAAAATATAACACAGTTCGGAATGCATGAGATTAAAAATATAAAATGTTTTACTGTAGCCTCATTTTAGTTTCAATGTTCATGTTTACATGTACAATCAACTGGCACACAAGAGTTTCTTTGTGGAATTTAGAATCGACAACTTGAAGGGGAAAATTATTTAATGATGATTCCTCTGTACTTTCATATATCTGAACATCGATATAAAATGTGTGTTCGTTATTGTTATTGTTCCATTATTCATGTGGTAATTACTATAATTACTGTTTTGTTTGTTTTATAATTACTGTTTTGTTCATGATTGTCACTGTTCTATTATTTACATGTAAGGTGTTCATTAATGTTATAGTTTTATAAGTTAAGGTTTTCATTGCTCTTATTGTTCTTTTATTTTAGGTGTTCGTCACCTTTACTGTTTTTATTATTCTTGGTTCATTGTTATTATTGTTTATTACATGTATTTTAGGTGTTCATTGCTATTATTGTTTGATTATTTTAGATGTTCATTGCAGCTGTTATTGTTTATTATTTCAGTAAGAAATAATTGTTATAGTTCTATTATTTTAGGCGTTAAATATTGTAATTGGTACATTATTTAGCTGTGCAAGATTGTATTTTTGCTTCTTTTTAGGTATTTGTAATTGTTCTATTAATTTGAGGCATTTAAAGTGTTTAACTATTCGATTGTTTCAGCAATGCTTCACTGATTCCTATGTAACCGATTTCGGCACGATTAGATATAATCTTGGCTGTAGAGATACAAAGGCAAGACAATCGATTTAAATTACAATACAGCATGTTAATAAAAAAATGAAACTGAGTCTTTACTATTATAGAAACTTTTATAAGTATTTTTTTTTATGAAAACACAGGCTGTTATTGTTTTTCGAGTAATTTAATGTTTCTATTAATAATTTTAAAATTTGTACTTTCATCAGTTAATGTGATCTGATCGTTTAACGATTAAAGGGCCAGAGATTTACCTGAGATAAATACATAAAATTATTGAATTGATTGTGATCTTTATCGGGATGGCTCTAAGAACTAGCCGCTAACTGCATGTGAATCTTGAATACTGCATAATTTCGCTTCTTTTCAAACAGTTGTTCAATATGTAACACCCGTTTATTCTAAAGAAAAAGTAGGTCAAATATCAACCCTAAAACAATCTGGTGACTGCGGAATGGATAACAAATTACGTTAATCATGCCTCTTTATAAACTATTCTCTTTTCTTTATTTTAAATGACAGTATGCTGTAATAATACTTTAAAGAACTCCTTATATTGAAATATACAATAACAGTCTGACCAACCGATCTGTTTCAAAATATGTTCAATTTTGAGATATATTATCGGTTACCGGCCGAATGTAATCAAGACGTCATTACCTTTATGTTCAACACACATTTTTTACACGCAATACATTACCCCTTGTTACCAATAAGTATTTGTCATCTACTTATTTATATCATGTTATTCTTAAATAACATTTTACACAGTTAAAATACTACGACAATCTCTAATTGTATGTGTTTATTTATCAGCAATGTTCCTCGATGACCTCTTCCCTGATTGGCAGACGGTCAGTATCTGGCTTGCTTATCTGTAGTCAATGTTGCAGCGATGGCAATATTTGCAACAATCAGGGATGTGGAGAAAATGGTATTGTAAGAGCTTTATGATAATAAAAAAATATAAAAAATGTATAAGCATTGTTAGGCGATATCGTCATGTTGTTTGTGTGTTGTTGTTTTTTTTGCCAGAAATGTTTGACTTTATAAATTGCATTGAAATTAGCTGCGTTGTTTATTACACAATTGTTATCATTAAAATGATGCCTTTTTTGACCTTTCTGTTAATATTTGTTAATGCTGCGTTACATGTAACCCCCTTCAGTTGAATTTATTCAAACATATAACTAAATACATGTACTCATCGTGCACTTAGTTGCCATAAAGTTTTTATGTTTGTGAGTTTGTTGACAGTTTTCTTCATAATTAAGGCTACACCAGTTTGAGGCCGCTGGACTATGCACAAATATATATCGATTGTAAACCTGGAAGCGAAAGAACGCAACCTTCTCCGCGTAAATACATGCCATCATTTTCTTTGTCATGAACGTCGCAGTTTAAAATGTTATTAATTTTAAAAGCCGTAATCTTCACATTATTTTGATAGGGACTAGGATAATTCATTAGTATAAAAAATAAAAACGTTAACAACTTCTTGCGTTCGGTTTTGTCATGTCGGATATTAAATACAAAACAGAACATTGTAGTAACTACTATTTGGAAATTTGTTGCAAAATGTATGCTGACGATCGTAATACACTTCTAGACAATTTAAAATACTCACATGAAAATATTATAATTCATTGATCAGGTTACAGTGACCGGGCTCTGCGAGGTCCAGTCTGTGCTAATTGTCAGACACAGGCATATGAGAACGACTGTAACAAAGTGACTGTGTGTGGACGAGATGAGGTATTACAATTAATACATGCGGTTTATTTGTATGCAATTTTAACCTAATGCTAACTTTTTTTCACGCATATTTAATATGAACTAAGGCACTGCCTCTCTCGGAATCGACAACCGAATAACTATAGTGAACAATGGCTGCTCATGTACATTATGATTCTGTTGGTGTCTTCCTAACATTTTTAATGTCAGCATTTTAGCAAATGAATATAACTAAAAACTAATTTCATTCTGTTGTAACGTTTAATTTATATTACAGTTCATGGATTTGGTGAACATAATTGATACTTTAGAAACATTAGATATAACATTCTGTTTTCATATATTATTATGTATACTGACTGCCAATAAAAAGTTACTACTTTTACAATCTGCATTTATCATGTTTATATATTGAAATTGTTCAGTATCGCAAAATAGCACTAGAACATTCTTGAAATTTTGAGTAACTCACTGTCTTATCAGGCTTTTTCTGCTGAATTTTCTTAACAATTGAAAAGTTTCCAATGTTTTCTTTTAAGACAAACTGTCGTTTATTTTTTCAACCTTTGAAAATTGAAAAAAAAAATGAAAACCAGGTAACTTGAAATAGGCAGAATGGTGGCTACATATTATGTTTCAAATTCCAACATAAGTAAAACTTAAAATTCCTATAAATCTATTTAAATTAATAAAACACATTTGAATAACCAGTCAATAATACTTTGCTATTCATTTATAAATATACATTTGTAAACTCAAACAAACCATGTTTGAATTAACCCCTTCCCCTATACATATGCAACATTTTATTACAGATCCTGGTCAGGCAGAACACACATGCCATGTAATCAGGATATACACTGTTTGCTTTCTGGTCAGAAATAACCTAATAAATCATAAAACAAACAGTGTTGAACCTGATCAGATGGCATGGTTGTGCTGGCTGATCTGGCTATACACTGTTCATCCATGCAATAAATGCGTATACATGGAGTAAAGGTTTTACAACAATACAAGACTACCAAACTGTGTATTTGGAAAACAAAGTTATATACAACATATTTACATTGGAACTGAAATAACTAAACCAAAGTTTTTGCTTTTTTAAATAAAGCTTTTTTTTTATACTTGTAAGAACAAAGAGAATTTCTAACTACATGTAGAATGTGTCCTCCGACTCTGATGCCCCCCACTGCTGCAACATTTGTTATAACTAAGGGCTATTAGTCTGGTAAAAATGGTTGCAGGAAAAATCCTTTCTTTAAAATCACCTACACATTTTGCTTGACAATCTGTGGAAGTTTAAAAGAAATACGCATGATAGTTTAGGAGAAGATGATGCCACAAGATTTGGGGGATAAGATTATGGACATACGTACAAACAGACGAATGCAACTCTATATACCTCCTACTTGGTGGGGTCATAAAAATGTGCGCATTAGTTTAAATTCCTCCAACAACCCAAAAAGATATTCGATTATTTAAATATTATTAAACTGATTATTGATTAACAGGACGAGTGCAACTTTATGTGCTTCCACTTTGTTTTAGTTTCTCTAACAACCCAAAAATATATTCAATTTTTTAAATATTAATTAAACTGATCATTTAATAACAGCCATATTTTTCTTTGAGGAGCTTTTTTCACCTTTTATTTCCTTCAATAAATTAATTGGGCAAATATTAAACCATTGATTTCATTATATATTTAGCAATACAATTAACATGCAGGTTGATATCTAACTAAAGATATACTAGTATTGACCCTTTACTTGATAGATCTTTGCACCTTTATTGAAAATGAAACAGTGTAGAATTTGATCAGCTGGCACATCTGTCCCATCTGATCAGGATCTACACTGATCCTATTCTAATAGATGTATTATTTCTAACCAAAATGAAAACAGTGATGACCCTGATCAGACGTTACAAAAGTGCGAAATGAGCGAGATCGACACTGGCCACACATGCAGTAAAATGCATACATATGATGAAAAGAGTGATTCATATTGTACTGCATCAGATGTCTCAGAGGCATAATTTTGTCAACAATGCTGCTACATGTAACTAAAAAATGCGTCCTATGCAATGCTCAAAAACATAATTCGTCTACTGAAAGCCAAAAGGGGTCAACAGCCTTTTATTCTGTTGCCAATGACCCCTTCTGGCTTTTAATATACGGTCAGTGAAAATAACCATTTTTAAAAATATGGAAAACAAAATGTTTGTCAACATAACTCCGCACAACTTAAACAAATAAATTAAATGTGTCCCAGGTATGCAATGCTTAAGAACATAAATGCAAAAATAACAATTTTGTCAACATAACTTACATATTACTTATACAAAAAATGCATCCAAGAACATATGCAATGTTAACAATTGTGTCAACATTACTGACACAATACTCTAGAACATATGTAAAAATAGCAATTTTGTCTTCATTAATCTAACATTACTCATAGAAAAAATGCACCCTTTGGATACAATACTGAAGAACATATAAAAATAACAACTTTGGCTACATTACTCACACATTACTCATAGAAAAAAATGCATCCTATGGATACAATGCTGAAGAACATGTTAATTTAACTATTTTGTCTACATTACTTACACATCTCTCATAGAAAAAAATGAATCCTATGGATAAAAAAAAGCTGGAGAACATGTAAAAAATAAAACAACAATTTTGTCTACATTACTTACAAATTACTCATAGAAAAAATGCATCCTATGGATACAATGCTGAAGATCATGTAAACAAAACACAATTTTGTCTACATTACTCACACATTACTCATAGAAAAAATGCATCCTATGGATACAATGTAAACAAATACAATATTGTCTACATTACTTACACATTACTCATAAAATAATGCATCCTATGGATACAATGCTGAAGATCGTGTAAAAATAACAATTTTGTCTACATCACTCACACATCACTCATAGAAAAAATGCATCCTATGGATATAATACAATGCTGAAGAACATGAAAAAATAAAACAACAATTTTGTCTATATTACTTACACATAGCTCATAGAAAAAATGCATCCTATGGATACAATGCTGAAAAACATGTAAAAATAACAATTGTGTCAACATAACTTACACATTATTCATCCAAAAATGTATCCTATGGATGCAATGTATGCAAAGCACATAAAAAAATTGACAACATTACTCACACAGAACTCATAGCAATCTTTTTGTCTTAATCATGCCTATCATATACAAGAAATCAAATTAACCATGCCAGTGTACACAAATAATCAATTAACCACGGCAGCGGCTGTATGATAGTCAACAATGAAAGATACAAGCTTCAGACACCGAAATCTCATTTCAGATAAGTTTATAGAGGCTATCTGTTTTCAACAGTTAGATAGAAATCTATTTCATGGAGTGAGTTCTGAAATACCTGTTTTCACAAGTGGCAAAGCCAGGAGTGAATATAAACAATTCTAAAGTTCACATCGTAGAAATATAATTTAAATCCTTCATTGTTAAAAACAATATTATTTTAATATGCTTTTAGCGCACATGTTGTGTATTTTACAATAACTTGAGTGAATGACAAAAAAATAAGTTTATGACATTAGGCCGTGACATAAACCCAAACTTGAACCTGTTTTTTAAATGTTATCTTTGAGAATATTATGTGTGTTTGGGTATCAACATGAAGAAACAATTAAAATAAAGATGCTATTCCACTGTTTAAATACAGTGAAATACCAACTTCTTTTACATTTTCACAAATTTGTTTTCTATCTGTTAAGAAGCATTTAACTAAGATACCCATCTTTCTGTACCAAAGATGGTACTAAGTGAGCGTGTGATTTTTGTAGTATTTCCTATTGTCATTTTATTCTGCTCTTCCACACACACACACACTCACATTCTTGGAGTCTAAATTCTTCATTTAATATCTTTCAGAGCATTACAAGTTTTCGAATTAAACTTAAACAAAGTAGTATGTTGCAAAGTAAGTTTTAAAAAAATATTCATGTGTAGACAGTCTGTGGTTCAATAGTTCTATGCTGTCCAACAATTGCAGTTGAAGATCTGGTCACATTAAAAACAGTTTAACAGCCACATAATGTGTATCCCAGGCTAGAAGTCAAATTCTTCAAAGAAGATCTTGGATGTTCATCAACAACTTAATGTTTTCGAACACAGCATTGCCCATAAAATTTGCAGAGTAGTTGTTAGGCTCTTTCCAACCACTTATGAGAATGAATGATACATTACCCATCAATTCATTTAGTTTTTGCAGATTTTCCAGGTTGACGGAGAGAAAACTATCAAAATATGAATGCTTTGTATGTTCCAACTAGTGATGATGAATACAAATACAGTGGAGGCTTGTCAAATCATGCCGCAGACAGCTGAAGTTGCAGACTGGCTGAAAAAAAATAAGTTGATAATAATATTAATGATTATTAATAATATTAATGATGAACCACATGTTTATGTTAAACTTAATAAAATTTACCTGTTTTGCACAAGTCATATAGAAATACAAATACAACTTTAAAAAATATCTATCGTAAAAAATTATTCAGACAAAATGGTATTTAGAATCTTGAAAGATTCGAGATGTGTTAAGGTAATTTATGAGCTACAATACTACGTTTATTATTATTAAAGAATTTTTAAAAAATAAAACCATAAACCTACAAGAGTACTATGTTTTGCATCATGCCAGTCTTAGAATCAGATAATTCATTGTGATACTGTTGAACTTGCACTAAGCCATGACTGACTGTGTCATCATTCTAGCTTTCTCAGGACCTGAAATATGACAGAAAGAAATTATTCATCTTGTAAGCATCATATTTAAATTTTTACTCCACACAATGTGCCTTTTATCACATGGACTACCAGTATAGATCCAGATCAGCTACCACATCTGTGTCATATGATTTGGATCTAAACTGTTAACGATTTGTCAGAAATAACCTGCAGAATCTTATTGGTTACAGATGTAGTCGATATGTGATGATTTCATTTCGTTATGGAAAACATTTGGGTTTTTTAAAGTGTTTGATGACTGGTGGCTTCACTTTTTAAGCCCAGTGGCTTCACTTAAGGATTTAGTATTTACTTTATATTTAATGGTTTACATTTGGGTATGTTAAATAGTTAGATTGTTTAAAGTAAGTTTAACTTAAACAATCAAACTGTTTTCAATATACAAATGAAAGCCATCAAATATAGATTCAATTCTTATATTTAAACACATAAATACTCACACTTTTACAGAAATAATGAGAAAACTCATTGTATTTGTTAATGGCTGTTAGAACAGCAAGACTGACAACAAAGTGAATTATGGTATGCTTTTTTCCAGGAACTTGTGTGCATGCTTGTCAACATTACCTAAATAAGGCTTCATTGTTTAGGACTAAATGGAAGTGTAAACATGCTCACTTTAAGCAATCAAACAGTTTTCATATATAGATGAATACCATCAAATTCTGATTAAATCCTTATATTTACACACACTAATACGCTACTTAATACAAAATCTATGAGACGAATTCAGCTTTTTGAATAGCTGTAGGAACACAGCAACATTGACAGCAAAGGGACAAAACTCAGCTTTAACTGTAGCCACGCCTCATAAAGTTATATGTCACACTGCATACCAACAGATTTTATCATTGATAAGGTTAATGAAACTTCATTCTGGAAGATTAAGTTGAAGTGTCAATACTACAAGTGAAGAAACATAACATCCTAATTCAGTCATTTGAATTGATTTTTACACTGACTCTGCTATTTTAACACTAAACTTTAAAAAAACTACTGGGTATCAGAGCTCTCACTTGAGGGAGACTTGGGAGAAGTGGTCTCCCAAAAGTGACCAGACTTCTCGCTTCTTTGAGCTATGGGTGAAGTCATTTTGTATAGACTATATAGGGAAAGAATTCTGCTGACTACAAACTTCTCCATAATTCAGTAAGATTATAACAAAACTTCTCCCTGATTTTCAAGTCTAGTGAGAGCCCTGGGTATGCTTGACCAAACTTACATATTAAAACATAAATTCAATGATACATCTCATATTTCTAACCCGGAGCAGTTACTCTTAAAAACGAGACTTTTAGTGTTCATGGAAATTAAAAATCTGCATCTAAGGCCAGAGAAAAAAAAATTACGATTCTCATCCCTGCCCACCCTTGTCCAAAACCACCTGCCCCAAAAAATTTATTGGTAAAAATATCGAAACATATTCTGTTCCGGACAGAATGGGTTTTAGACCATCCCAAAATACCTTCTTAGGGTATTTCGTTAACAAAAATTAAAAATTCATAAGTGCCCACCCGCCCCTTTTTTCCCCAAAATCCAGATGAGAATCTAATAATTTATTTTCTCTGGCCTAAAATCAGAATTTGTGTTGTTATTTCACTAGCACCACATAAACTCGATTTGAACAAGTATTTCAAAATTCATATGATTTCTTTACAGAAAAAACCTTAGTTACATGCTCGAAAGTTGAACATAATATATAGTGCTTAAACAATATAACACATGTGCAAAAAGCAAGAATCAAACACAATAATATTCTTCCTTTGAAAGTTAATTAACCCGTTCCTCCATAAATACGCCTTTTTAAGCATGTGTGACCAGTGTAGATCCAGATGAGCCGGCACATCCATGCCGTCTGATCAGGATCTGCACTGGTCGCATTTTGGTCATAAAATCGTTACATTAAAATATGTTATCGTCGTGCAAAGGAAATGTCAAATTGTAGAAATAACTCACTGACAGGATTTCGGATCCACAATGCATATAATTATAGTAAAATTGTTGAAGCAATTTCTGTTTTAGACAAACACGGCTTGGCCGTGCCTGTAACTAAAAATGAGAAAATGCTCATCAAAATGTAACTCTTTGCAAAACACTGTTTTGTCAATTATAAAATAATTTAAATGGGAATTTAGTTAAACACGTGTGTTGCCCTTAGGTACTTTGTCAGGTTAAAAATTAAAAATCCATGTACAAGAAGAGGCACAACTCTGTCAAATTTGATCTTAAATATTTTGGCATCAAGTGTTGAATGCATGTACGCAATAATTATTCTATCTTGGTACACAGCTTCACTATGTATTAAAAAATTAAAAACCCTGAAATAAATATTATTCTAAAGTTCTTGCAGCAATTTCTTTCTTTGGGAAACACAGCTTCACCGTGTTTCAAATTAAAAATTGTTACAGAAGCAACTTCTGGTAAAAATGTGCCTCTTTAAAAAACACAGAAGTCTTTTGCATTTTTTATGTCAAACGTTTGCTTAAATTTGTATCTTTTAACCATTTCCTCTAAACATACCATTTTACACATATGTGACCTGTGTAAATCCAGAGCAGCCAGCACATCCATACCATCTGATGAGGATCTGCACAGTTCACATTTTCATCAGAAATAACCTAATGAATAAAAAGTGAACAGTTAAGATCCTGATCAGATGGCACAGATATTTCTGCCGATCTGGATGTAAACTGTTCACGCACACAATAATGGTGTAACTATGGAGGAAAGGGTTAAAACACGGCTTTGCTGTGCAAACAATTCAAACTTAAAGTGCAAGTATTCAGTTTTTCATTGCTAATTCTCTGCTTGGAAAACACGGCTTTGCCGTGCCCGCTTTTAAATTGTTATACATGTAGTTGCCAAATGGTTCCTGATGCAAGTAATTGTTGATATTAATCAGCAATCAGGGCTGGACAAATTTTTTTTGTACCTAGTTTAGAACTTGCTGGGTAAACATTTCATCTAGTCCCACTTGCACAAATAAGCGAATTCTGATTGGTCGGTATTCATACAGTAAAGAAAGAAACAGGAAATTCAATAGGAAGCGTTTCATGAGGGGCTTGATATTGTTAAAACAGATCTCAAAACATGTAATTATGTAATAAAATTATTGCTGTTGAATAATGATATGCATGTGGTGCTAAAAGAGAATGGCGCACATCAAATTAAAGTTTAAACTAGTTTGCACTAAAAAATTGAGCTAGCCTATGGACAAGCAATCAGATATTTTGAGATTGTGTGATACAATTTTCAGCTTGTTCAGGGTGATGGGCTAGGGGGTTTGTCCAGCCCAGGCATTTGCTATCTCAACATGCATTTTTGTCTTTGACCCACTTAAAAATTGTTACAGTTGCCAAGTGGTTAGTGTTGCAAGTTATTGTTGAAATTTATCTGCAATTGCTGTCTAAACATGCAATAAAAACTGTTGCAATATAAATCCAGAGCAGCTGGCAGTTTAGATCCTGATCAGATGGCACAGATGTGCAGGCAGATCTGTATATCAAATATTTGCGCACACGATAATGGTGTATCTATGGAGGAAAGGGTTAAAGTTAATAAAACACGGCTTGGCTATTCAAACTTAAACTTCAATTGTTCAGATTTTCCTTTGAAAACACGGCTTCGCCGTGCCCGCTTAAACATTTTTACAGTTGCCAAGTGGTTCCTGTTGCAAGAAATTGTTGAAATTTATCTGTAATTTCTATCTCACCATTCATTTGCCTCCTTGGAAAACACGGCTTCGCCGTGCCTGCTTTAAAATTGTTAAAGTTGGTAAGTGGTTTGTGTTGCAAGATATTGTTGAAATTTATCTGCAATTGCTCTCTCAACTTTCAATAAAAACTGTTACAATATCATGACCTTTTCTTTGCTATGCCTTTGCACGACTACAAATAACTAATGCTTCACTTTTTTTCCGCCGTTACTGGAGGTCTTTCTACTATTCTGGGTGTATTTATTTTTTTAAAGTCTTGATTGAAACGATTTCTAAAATTTTAAAAAATCATCTGTCTCTGTTGACATTTTAAACAAACAAACCCAAGCGAAAGTTTCTTACAGTGTTCGTTCCAATAGTCTGTTTATTCGCAGCAACAAATCCATTTTCGATTGGAAATGCAATCTTTAGACAACATTCCCTACTCAAGACAGCCATGCCATAAATAATTCCAGTGTGACACCGTTGACGTCAAGTTGGGATAGAAATAAGACAAATACAAAATAATTACCGTAAGACAGCAACTACGCGAAAGGTCTACTGTCAATATCCACTACGGGTAGGGTTCTCAATTGGGTACCGGATCGTCTTTAACATGATATATGAGGCCACTTCGAGTCTACGTACGTTATCCATCTAAGGAAGGAGACTGTTTTCTTACTGATTCGAGAAACAAAATGGCGGCTTTTCAGTTTTTAATTCTGGAAGTCAGCACAAAAGACTATGAAAGTCACATGGTCCAATCAGAAGCCTTATTTTGCGACATGGTTTCAAATTGGCATGGTACTCCTTTTTGCTCATGCGCAATACCGTAATAGGAATCGACACGATTTCGAGGCGCTTCGCGCGTCGAAATCGTAGGGTCGATTCCGTATTAAGCGTTTACGTTATTGCCAGTGTACGTGTTCATTACCAGTTGCATTCGTGTTTAATTTAATATGTATTATTTTTATTTCCACATGTGTTCTTTGAGGAAACTTTACAACTCCAAAACTCAGGAGACACGCTTTAAAACGGAATGCATAGGCAGAAATGTAAGACAATTTATTTGTAGGAACGGGTCGTACAATAAAAGAGATTAATACGAAAACAGTATTTGTGTTTTTGTACGCGATTTTAAAATCATCATTCAAATATGCCAATAGGCTAAACTGTAAACATGAATTTGGGACATAATATTCGTTGCCGTCCACATTTTAGTCTTGAAATATATTTATGATCTTTTAAATTAGCTGTGTGTACGCTTCTAAATTCCGTTTCAGTCAGGGCAAAATAATGATCTTTCTTAATAAGGCGTATATCAAACTAATTGGATGGCTTAATTCAAATATCAACATAGCCATTTGATACTTCAATACGAACAAATGAAATATTTTGATGTTTAAGGGAAACCTCATGTATTGATGTGTAATACGGCATAGTAGTACAGGTATTTAGTTATGAAACATGTCTCAGCTTAAAAATTAGCAGAGCACCTGCAAATAATTTTAATATCAGATTCTGAATTGTTTAGTTTTAAGATGGTAAATATTTCTTTAGAATACATGTATCTACATTTTTGATACTTTTTGATTACGAAGACCACATTTTTAATTAAATGTATCTTAGAATTGAAAGAAAAACTCGAAAAGTAATGACGTCCAAATCATTTGACTGGCGATCGCCTGATTTCATTGAATATTTTGTTAAGTCTGGATTTCCTGGTACCCGGGTTAGTTATATGACATTGACCTTTCCGCAGAGTTGTTTGGAAGACGTGCAGCAGCTGAACAGTTTGTTACAGTATGTGAACGTTATTGGAAGACGAGAGCTCCTCGAAGTTATCGCAGGTGAGGTTAAAGATATTTTGAGGCAATAAAGCCATTAGACTATAAGTTAGTACTTTTGTACTTGTTATTTAATATAAAGGCAAAATAAAGCTTTTCCAATTATTCAAAGAATAATTCCCATTCCGTTACCTCCCCTGTTCTGCCACATCACTCCGAGACGTGAAAATGATCGCTCGTGTTAACGAAATAAGGAAAATATACGTACATCATTTGCTTTTTGTATAATAACATTCCTTTTAAAACATATTATGTCTCGTTTATCGTTGAATTACCTGTAGTAATATTATATCAGCGTTATGATATTTTTTAAATTTAAAAATAATTTATAAAACGTTCTAGCTACTTTGTCTATAATTGTCAAGTTATCATTCCTCAATTTGCGTACAAATGTAAGGAGTTTCTTTAAAACGTACGGGGCTCATTTAGAAAAAATTGTCAAAATGGCGCCATCAAAAATTACCAGTCAAAATTCTGAAAAATCAAATATATTTTTAAGTTGACAAAGATTTATATAACTTTGTTTTGTTTTAATAAGAGTAAACCCGTGCTGGAAATTTGCCCGTAAACAGCCGAACTGAACACACAGTAAAAATACCATATTAACACGCTTACTGTCAGATTGCTTTACCATTTTACAGGAGGTTCTTGTGTTATGCGATGCTGCGATGATGATCTGTGCAACATAAACTGTCTTAATAAGCCAGCATTGTCCACATCAATATCTCCGACTGCTTCTACAACGGATAATATCGTCTACAAGACATTTCCACCAACGATTGCAACAACCTCTGCAGCAACATCGTTTCTTACGTTGCCAAAATCAACTTCTGTTGTTACCTCGCGACCGAAGACTTCAAGTACATCAGCAATTATAACAGCTACCATCTCTTCTACGTCAGTTCAAACACCAGTTCAGTCTTGTATAAATTCAGTCATACCAACACTAGATCCATGTTTGGATAACCCATGTGCATATGGAACATGTTCGCCTTATGGGACCTCTTATAGGTGTACATGTGTACTAGGATACTTTGGAAGAAATTGCACAGAATGTAAGAATTCGTTATCACGTCTGACTCAGAAATAATCTGACATTTTATAAAACTTGGTTTTAGTAACTAAAATGGGTGAATTTATTTATAGTTCAATTTGTTTCAGAAATAGGTAAGCAAAGATTGTCAGAATCCTCAATTAAATGCATGCGTGTTTAAAAAATAAATAAGCATATTAGGAATGGCCACATCGTGCAGACAGCCTCTCCACACAGTCAAAAAGTAGAGAATAGAGCATTATGTGAATATCTGCAGTAAGCGTATTATAAGCTATTGTCGAACAAGCCTGAAAATTTCATTTACCCAAGGCAAAAAATGAAGGATTGTATAGAACTTTAAATATGATGTACTAGAGTATACAAGACTAGTTTTTGGCTAAAGCAAATATCAGTGGTATGGTCCAGATAATAAAAAGAAAAGTAAACAGCAATACATGTACTTATACAATTTGAATGCCTCATAAAGTAAGGACATTTATACGTGTCCATGTGATAATAAAACTAATTTGATCTCAGACAGCTATTCTCTCTTCGACCAACACAGTCATTAACAGGGGAGGTATGTTTACAACATGAGAAAGAATAGGGGTTTGTAACAACAGTTTAATAGTTAAAGTGCAATTTTAAAGTAATATAAACTAATTTTTCTTACAGGAAATCAAACGTTCTACAAAATGATTATTCAGAAATAAGAAACAATGATGAATCAAACTTGCTTTTTGTTTTTGCCTGGAAATTTCGCAGTAACGTTTAGATACCCTAGAAAGATTCTGACACAGCTACATTCTCAAAACTGGCCGAATTTTTTAAAAGTTAATAAAGGGATGCAATATGACTGCATAAGCATTTCTTTTTGAACACCCCTCGTATGTACAGTTCAACTGTCCGCAATCGAAAAGTCCGAATAACTGATTTTAGACCTCACCTGTCCAACAGCAGCAGCTAACAAAGCAAAAAGGGGAAGTAAATTTATTAAAATAAAAATTGCTTTTGTATTGCTTAAATATGTACATCAATGAGAATCACCTGCAAGCAAAAATAGGATAAAAAACTAAATTTATTAAATTGAGCATAAACTTATTATAGACGGTTGACATCATTCTGTCTTAAGAGACAATGGATTCTGCACCCGAGTACATACTTATTTGTGGGATTGCAATGCCGGTTGTGGCTTTATAGGCCAATGCGGAAGCTCCATCTCCTGCTGTACTTGAGGTCAGTGTTGTGTACCACTGTGGTGGCAGTGAAAGACTTGGTTCTCTGCTGTTTGAAGCTCTCCCTTTCCTTGCGCTGGATCTCCCTCTTCTCCTCAGCCTGCTTGATGCCGGTTTGACATTTGTACGCCAGCTAGAGCAGTCAGGTCAAAAGATCGTGTTTTGAGCTCCGCTAAGTTGATGTGGCATGAATTGAGATCCCTCTTGAAGACATCTTTGAGACCAGATGACCGTGCTCCGGTGGCAAGCTCACCAATTTAGAGGATGTATTGGATGAGACCATCGTCGCTCCTGCGTGTTTAGTCAGCGCAGGCGTCTCTGAAAGTTGGTGGTGAACTAGCTTGACATATGTGCCCAGGCCAAACCATCTGCGTTGGTGACGCGCTACTTTCTGGTTAAACCAAGTATTTGTAGGAGATTGCACATGTGAAAGGCGTTTAGGACGTGTTAATAGCATGGAATTGTCCCACACACGCTTTGCTACCGGGGCATGGCGGTTGCGGCATTGCCTGTCCTCACGTTGAGCTCGGGGCATCCAGGGATAGGTTGTTGGAGATTGTGGGGCCGAGGTATATAAACTTGCCCACCATCCCCTGGTGTGATCGCCAATAGCAAATGTGAATGTAGTGCTGACATCCTGGACCACGATGTTGGTCTTCTAAAGGCTTATGATGAGGCCAAACTCTCTGAGACCAATATGAGACTAATTTAAATATAGATAGATAGACCGTCTTATTTGTCAAAAGTGTGTACCACACATCATGCAACGCCTATCGTGCATCTTTTATCGTTCATCGTTTATCGTGCGTTCGTCTTTCGTACATCGTGCGTCCGTCTTTTGTAAAATGGTGTACCCGTCTTTCCGTCGAGCGTGTCATTTGTTATCTTATACGTTCAGAGTACTGTACAAAAGAGTCGATATTTGTATTTTCTTATGTAAAAACAACACAACATTTAAAGCGATGTCCCTGAATATTAGAAGGAATGTTATAAAACATCAAATGATTCAATAGTTATTTTGTTGCTGTTTCAACAAGTAAGACTTCTGAACAATTTAAAAGCAAATCCCGACCTATATATAATAAAACTGTAATTTCTACTCCATCCACAGCCATTTCGAAGTCCGCGTTATCTTATTCTCCATATACAACAATCATACAGCCTATATATACCGCAACTACACAGTCGTTGGCACCAACAACAACGTCTACCACTGCAACGCAGTCGATGGTAACTACAACTTCATCGTTACTGACGGCATCACAACTCCATACAAACATTATACAAGGTAGACGATTTTGTATACAATACCTTTCTGACTGACTTGAAGATAATCATAACACTAAAACTGTTCAGACAACTAATAGTCAGCATCTTAAATGATATTTATTAATAATTGTTATTTTTTTTATGAAACCATATCGATTTTCACGTATTTTAATCATATCTAGATGTATTCACCATTTTTTCAAAACGTTTATAGTACTTGAAAATGTCACACGCTTTAGGTCAAATAGCAATCACCTGTCTTAAAGCCAGTTAAAATATTAACTAAACTGACAGTTTGTTCTTTTGTACTGTCCTTTATAGCCACCTGTCTCCGGCAGCCTCCCCTGTATGCCTGCTTAGGACAGGGTTGACTGCTGTTAAAACATACATTCGTTAAGTTTTATGTATTGATTGACTTTTTCAGCACCACACAGATTGGTGAATGTAAGTTTACGTAAGTTGTTATTTATACGTTATTACCAAACTGCATACTATTAGTTACCTGTACTAAACTTTAAAAGAGTGAGAATAAGTTATAGTACCTTGCATGTACATGTAAATTTTACCGAGTATTTGTTTTATGTTGGAATGCCGGATTCAGGTCGCAAGATTATAAAAATCAATATAATGAACTTAGTTAAGCGTGTTTAAAGGCAGCGCAAGTGATTATATGTTAAAGTGTTTTAAATGCAAAGAAATAATTCTTAAATAGAGAAATATCAGATCCTTTGTTTAGCTGCAAAGTTCAAATTACTAAGAGTTATATTGTTATTGCACATATTCTACAAACTACAAATTTAGAATCAGTGGTGAGCCGAAAAAAGATATAGTCTTTTTTTTGTAATCGTTGCCTGAAATACAAAACGATAGGCTCATCAGTCTCATTTAAAAACTAAAATAAACCTTTATTGTGTTTAATGAATACAGAGCTAGAAATGGACATCTTGAACAATTAAATAGAGGCTCTCTGGGTGTCTTTTATTCCTGCAATATGTTCTTGCTAATTTTATATATGTGCTGGCAATCTGAGTGTGTACATGTACCTACCGTTTTGACGATGTCATTTATCTGCAAATGCTTTTGTGATGTTTGTGTGCTTTTGCGTGCAAAAATGGCAGCTTGATGACTTGATGAGTGGGTTTGAGTAATTCACAAAGAAAAGTTTGCCCTCTTATAGGTTGATAGTAGAATGCATTGGCTAAAACGGAACGTTAACACTTCGTAACGACACATTCATAACGTATCTAATGCTACGAGAGGTTAACTTATCTAAAAATAATAAAATTACATGTTCTGGGTAAATAATGGCTTTGTGTACAAAATAATAAGGATATATTCTTGATTTTCATCTCAAATATTGAACTACCGAACTTCATTTACAGGAAATAACATTTTGATAATCTTGTTTGTATTTTGTCTCTCTGAAACAGAATCAAACCAGTGCCAACACGATGGGTTTCTATTTGGACACTTTTGCTACAAAATAGAAACAGCATCACTTATGTGGGATGTGGCGGAAAAGATCTGCAACGTAATTGGTGGACACTTGCTTTCGATCACAAATGCAAATGAAGAGGAGTATGTCTATCAGCTACTGAACGAACATCATATATCCGAAGCAGTGTGGACAGGTTTAAATGATAAGCAGCAGGAGGGGATGTTTAAATGGTCCTCAGGTGAGTTTTGTAAATCTTTACCATTGAGTCTGATTTATGATTTAATAGTATTATCAAAATTATCTTTTATTATAGTATAGATTACGAGGTAAATTATTTGCCTGTTATTGCCTTTAGGCATTTATACTACATGTATAATAATCTTTTTAAAAAGGCCATGCAAATTGAGCCGCAAACACTTAAAAAGCATGCCCCTTTAATTCGAAAATCTAAATTCATTGAAACCATGTGTTTAATTGTAAATTCATTATAATTGCTTTTGATCAGGACAACCAAATTCCTATCAGGATGTGTTACTTTGGAAGCAACAAATAAAAAACCCGCATAACAACGACGAAGACTGTGTTGTCCTTGAGGCAAGCAAGTATCCAATGGAGCTGGATGACATTAATTGTCAATCAGGACATTCATTTATTTGCAAATACCGTAAGTTATATTTGAATTGTTTATTTCCTGAAACAATGTACTGCAGACATGACAACTTTGAATATTGAGGGAGACTTTTTAATACGTGTAAAGCACCTGTCAGGAAGTAAAAGAGACCCTCTTTGAAGGCATTTAAGCAAGATACATATATCTGTGCAAAAACTGAGTTGTGGTTAACACGGGACTAGACGGCGTGGACAAATAAAATTTTCATCACTGCCCATAAACTCAAGCAAAGGTAACCTGAAATATTTTGATTTTTATTGTGTAAGGGGGCTTGTTTTTTATGTTTGCTTGTTTAAAGTATACTGTATTTCACTTAGCTTTTGATTCATTCATTGATCTGCCCGCGAACATTGTAAACGGTGACTATTAGAACAGAAATATGCGGAGAACATATTTAAACTTTTAAGGTTTTGACACAGTAATATTTTGTATTGGTTGCCATATAATTTATTATTAAAATTAATGCGTCTTACAGCCATTTTTGTACTTTGGTTGTATCATTAGTATTTCTTTCATAAGGCTGTTTTTTCTGAATGTGGCGATTCCTGATATGCATATTTCACCTGTTCATAAGTTTTATTTCTACGTGTTTATATGTTACTCGAATGTTCAATTAATTGTTAGGCAAACGCATATGTTGTTGTTTGTTGTTTTCATAAGTTTTTGGGGTGGCATTTAACCCCAACACAGTGACCTATACGTTATTACCACTGACCGACCCATGTTAACTTGTATTTTCGGTTTGTCCTTGTGTTGTCGGTTCTGTCATTCTGGACACCCCCCCCCCCCCCGCATACATAACGCATGATAACCCTCTTAATCTTCCAAAACTACCATGGTCGCAACTGTTGTCAGAAGTCAAGACAAAGGTATAGATTTATATAAAATTTTGAAAACACTAGATATTCAATATTTGATGTATACTGAGACTTGTTGTTGTTTACGTTTTGTTTGTATTATTCTATTGTGAGAGAATAATCATGGATATATAATGATTGTTTTCATTATAAATATTCCTTATCACAGTGATATTTCACCACTCTTTGTGTTACTAAAATATATCAAAATCAAAGAATCAAAACTGAATATCCGGCACCTCTTGTATTGAATGAAATGCTATCCACACCAACTGTAACGTCTACTCCATCCACAGTTATTCCGAAGTCGACGGTATATGATATTCCATATACAACAATCATACAGCCTATAGATGTCACAACAACACAGTCGACGGTACCAACTACAACGTCTCCCACTACAAGGCAGTCGACGGTAATTTCTACGTCATCATTAATTACCGCGGCAACACTGCTACCTACCACCATTATTCAAGGTACTAGTAAACTTTCTTCTAGATAGTCATAACCTTAATAATATCTTCTATGCAGACATTATATATACTCGGCAAAATAATTTCTGCAGACTTGGGCATTTTATAAAATATCTTTTTAATCATGTTAATTTCACCAAACACAACAAAATGATACATATCAAATAAACAGCCGTTCAAACTTAACAATGTAAAACAGTCAGAAATAAAATCCGATCACCAGTTTATAAGCAGACCATTGTTAAAGTCACTGGGGGTTACACAAAAGTTGCAAAAATCACTAAACTTATAGTGAGTAAATCTACCACGATGAAGCCGGCATTTTTCGAAGCATCGTCTCATGGAGTTCTTAAGTCGAAGCATTTTCAATATTGGTATAAGTTTCCATTCGTGAACAAAAATTCCAGGTAGATCAACTAGCTGCCCAACTGCACATTAAATTTATTAATTTGACCGTCATGGAAAATGTCGAACCACACCAGTCTTCCTTATAAAGAAAGAAATTAATTAGAAATAAACACTGTTTATTAAATGTTATTCTGGAATTGATAGGTATCAACTTCTGATAACTTCCTGCTGCCATCAATACAGTGCAAGCTTATAATTGCTATAAAACAGATAATAACATAGCTTTCACACCTCTACCTTGATACAGGAAATTTTGCAACTTTTGGCTGTTGACCCCTATCATACTCAACAGGATATTTCTTCGTTATTTACCAACCACTTTTTATTCCGTTTTCGTCTTTAACTCCGCAAACAATTAGTCTTTACACAAATGTAAGTATTTATACCAGTTATATATCACATTATAAAATTTTCCCAAAAGAACACATGTGTGAAGAACTTTTTTTGTTGGGTATATATTGAGAATTAAAAATAGTCCTTTACCTTTTACAGATTAATGGGATGTTTATTCGCAAACAGCACCGATGTAGATGGGCAGTCAATATATTATAAGTGTAGTTTTAACCCAAACCTCAGTTTTAACCTCATTTTCGTTAATTGTTTGCGGTGTCTAATTAGAATTTGACATACATGTATATACACATTCTCCTTTCTCCTCTTTTCTTTTTCGCTGCGTGCGGAGGCTGTGTTTTGTGAGTGTGACGATTCCTGATATGCATATTTAAGTTTTTTAGTTATTGATAAGAAAATATATGGATATGATGGTATTTAAAATTATTTCTAGATTTTAACCACTTCTCCAAATACTCTGACCATTTTGAGTTTTTACATGTTTGATTACTTGAAAAATGGGTTAGGGTTAGGGTTTTGTCAGACCTTTTCCAGGGTAAAAAATGTCACTGCAAAACGTTTAGGTATAAACCTAAATTAATATAGTTTAATAATTTTTATTTTTTCCAAACATACATTCTGCAGTTTTTTTTATAATTTTAAAAATATTTTGTATGTATTTAATTACTTTTTATCGTTATCTATATTTACTTAATGATATTAATGTAACGAACCCCTGCCATCCCCATTATTAGAACTTACCTGCTCTGATTATGACTGACAATGACTATCTAGTCCTAAGCTATATTTTTGCAGTTAAATTGGCTAAAAAAATGGCCAGCATATCAGTTCAAACACTTTTGAAGCTTCCTGAATTTTGACGTAGGCATATAAAATTTTCAGGATATTAGTTCAATAACCCCAAGGATATACTTTCTGTTGTTTTATTTTTAGCTCACCTGTCACGTAGTGACAAGGTGAGCTTTTGTGACCGCCTGATGTCCGTCGTGCGTCGTCTGTCGTCCGTCGTCAACAATTGCTTCAATCGACTTCTTCTCTGAAACGGCTTGGCCAATTTTGATGAAACTTGCCACGTATGTTTCTTGCATGAAGCTCTTCCAAAGTTGTTCAAAGAAATCAATTCCATGCAGAACTCTGGTTGCCATGGCAACCGAAAGGAAAAACTTTAAAAATCTTCTTGTCTGAAACCACAAGGCCTAGAGCTTAGATATTTGGCATTTAGCATCCTCTAGTGGAACTCTACAAAGATTGTTCAAAGTATTTCCCTGGGGTCAAAATTGGCCCCGCCCCAGGGTCACTTCATTTTACATAGACTTGTATAGGAAAAACTTTAAAAATCTTCTTGTCTGAAACCACAAGGCCTAGAGCTTACATATTTGGCATTTAGCATCCTCTAGTGGAACTCTACAAAGATTGTTCAAATTATTTCCCTGGGGTCAAAATTGGCCCCGCCCCAGGGATCACTTCATTTTATAAAGACTTATATAGGAAAAACTTTAAAAATCTTCTTGTCTGAAACCACAAGGCCTAGAGCTTAGATATTTGGCATTTAGCACCCTCTAGTAGAACTCTACAAAGATTGTTCAAATTATTTCACTGGGGTCAAAATTGGCCCCGCCCCAGGGGTCACTTCATTTGACATAGACTTATATAGGAAAAACTTTAAAATTCTTCTTGTCTGAAACCACAAGGCCTAGAGCTTAGATATTTGGCATTTAGCATCCTCTAGTGGAATTCTACAAAGTTTGTTCAAAGTATTTCCCTAGGGTCTAAAATTGGCCCCGCCCCAGGGGTCACTTCATTTAACATAGACTTATATAGGAAAAACATTAAAAATCTTCTTGTCTGAAACCACAAGGCCTAGAGCTTAGATATTTGGCATTTAGCATCCTCAAGTGGAACTCTACAAAGATTGTTCAAATTATTTCCCTGGGGTCTAAATTGGCCCCGCCCCAGGGGTCACTTCATTTAACATAGACTTATATAGGAAACACTTTAAAAATCTTCTTGTCTGAAACCACAAGGCCTAGAGCTTAGATATTTGGCATTAAGCATCCTCTTGTGAAACTCTACAAAGATTGTTCAAATTATTTCCCTGGGGTCTAAAGTGGCCCCGCCCCAGGGGTCACTTCATTTGATAAAGACTTATATAGGAAACACTTTAAAAATCTTCTTGTCTGAAACCACAAGGCCTAGAGCTTAGATATTTGGCATTAAGCATCCTCTTGTGAAACTATACAAAGATTGTTCAAATTATTTCCCAGGGGTCTAAATTGGCCCCGCCCCAGGGGTCACTTCATTTTATATAGACTTGTATAGGAAAAACTTTTAAAATCTTCTTGTCTGAAACCACAAGGACTAGAGCTTAGATATTTGGCATTAAGCATCCTCTTGTGAAACTCTACAAAGATTGTTCAAATTATTTCCCAGGGGTCTAAATTGGCCCCGCCCCAGGGGTCACTTCATTTTATATAGACTTGTATAGGAAAAACTTTTAAAATCTTCTTGTCTGAAACCACAAGGCCTAGAGCTTAGATATTTGGCATTTAGCACCCTCTAGTGGAAATCTTCAAAGATTGTTCAAATGATTTCCCTGGGGTCAAAATTGGCCCTGCCCCAGGGTTCACTTTATTTTATATAGACTGATATAGGAAAAACTTTAAAAATCTTCTTGTCTGAAACCACAAGCTGAGAGTATTTTTGTACTCAGGTGAGCGATATAAGGGCCATCATGGCCCTCTTGTTTTAATATTTGCCTTAGGCGTTGTCCATGATATGCAGGACTTATATTCTCAAATCCCCTGTCAAAATTCTATTCTGTTTAGTTCCACCAATTGTTTTCTCGCTAAGGGCAAACCCATTCTGTTATCTGGGGATCATACGCCGTGGAACATGGAATGATATTAATCTGAAAATACGGCATTGAAGGCTCCATGTTCACCGCTGTATGCATATCTAGGGTTGCATGCAAGACTGTCGTAACTCCTTCTTTATTTCAATGAAGTTACGACAATCTTGCGTGCAACCCTCGATATCATCGTTTGGGATGGATTGAAATTGACTGTTTATTGGTGAAAATATTGAGTTTCGCTCAACCCGGGGCTTGCAGGCGTGGGGCGTAAAATGTTTTGTCATAACTACCCATGAACAGGCCTAATCCAAACGAACCTACAAAAATTTCATATCTGTCGTGTTCGGTGTTTTTCAGAGTTCCCTTTTCATCTATTTGAACGAGAAAAACGGTCATGCTGAGCGTAGGTGTTTATATATATGGGGAGTTCATACATGTTATATTTATACGGTGATCGCAGTTGCGTTGTACAATGTATTCTGACGCCCCCGCCTCCCTCAAAAACACAATACGGTATAGATAAGGTGAACAACAAAGTTGAGTTCTTGTGACAAGAACTTAGTTTCGTATTTTACTTTCTTTCGCGACTATACTATTTACTTTTATACCATGGCATTACATAGGAGACTATAAATAAATAATATATTTTATATAGTTTATTTTGAAATGTGAACGAAACAATTACTTTAAAATTATTTGTTTGTATTATATCTAATCCTCATTTTACCTCCCAGCAAAACGAAAAAAAACATGCGTGAGGAAATTGCCAGTATCCTTCCTTCCCGATATCTCTTATTATAGGAATAACCATGCCGTAATTTTGAAGTTTGGGACGGTATACACATATTTTAATGGTCGCAAATATTTTTAACGGCGAAGGCGCAGCCTGAACCGTTAAAATGATTTAAGACCATTAAAATCTGTGTATACCTTCGCAAACTTCAAAATTACGGCATGGTTATTCCTATTCTAACGCTCTTCCATACTATTCTCAATCGGGCCTCATTCCATATGTTAAACGGGTACCATGTTCTATTTATCCGTATATTAAACAACGGTACGGTATGACCCAAGGGAACCCAATTATCCATACGTCAGTGAGATTATCGACAGTAAACAAGTTTAATATATCCCAAATAGAGGTCAAAACTTCAACATTTTTATTACATCTACGTTTCGGCCATAATGCCTTCTTCGGGATTGTTTGTCATAACAGGAAATGACGTCAACGTCAAACGACAGTAAACAAGGAATTTTACGGTCGCAAATTTTCGCCATCTGACCAATCAGATTGCTCGAAATTTACTTAGTGCGTTAGAATTATTAATTTACTTCGTATGTCATTGCACTGTCATCGATCATAAAAGAAAATAATCAAAATCTGTTTAAAGGTGAAATGCAGTTCAATAAAACTTTGCACAAATATGTTTTAATGTATAAGAAATATAAAAGGACCTCAAACAGCCTATTTAATTTAAAACAATTAATTGTTTATGTAAAAGTATTATGCATTAATCCATGTAATTTATTTAGTTCAACACGTTTTGCTTTGCTTATTATGAACGTAACTAAGCATAAGTCCGTTAAAAAACCGTACTGCTGCAAAGGAAATTAATTTTAATTTCACCACTCACTTCACATAAACTTTATATTGTTTATTCAGTATAAATGACGTAAGTATTCTATTTTACAACATACATCCGTTCATTTTAAAATATGTAGTTGCTGATTTTTTTTCAGCACCACACGCATTGGTGAAAGTAAGCATGCGTAAGTTTCGATTTTCTGGACGAACTATGGGTCATGTATTATGTTTATTATTAACTATTAATAGAGGATGTTTAATATGTACAACTAGTTTGACCCAAGAGAGAAAAGAGGGTTACTAAAAAAGTTCAGGAAAGATGTTGTTTTGGTAAATACATGGTAAATACATGTTTTTTGTTACTTAGTATTCAAAGTTATTGTTTTAGAAATGAAATGTAATGTTATAAACGTTTGTATGGGTAGAAACCTTAGTTTTTGAAGTGAAATTGTTGAGTGAATTTGACGAGGTAGAAGAACTTTTTGAACATCCCTTTCATTAAGTTATGTTTGACTGCTCTCCCCTTTCAGTAAATTATGTTTGATTTCTCTCCCTTTGCATGCTAAAAATAGATTCACTGATAAGATTATTGACCTAAGCAACCTTGTTAGCTGTACAAATTTGTGTATGACTTGCATTCAGTTTACTAAAAATTAGCTTGTGTTGATGCATGATCTGAAACCAAAATCTTTATACCCACAAATGAACACAAGTTCAAAAAGTAGATAAGTGCATGTGGTCGGCTGTATTTCATTATTGACAAAGCAAAAAAAAAATAAAAGTGGACATGCAAATTCAGTTGCTATTTGTTGGAGGAAAAGGACCTACAGAAACAAATCCAGACCCTATTCGAGCCTCTTATATTCCGCTTTAGGTATAGAAAATTAAGTCAATCTTTTAGCTGTAGACATTTTTTTGCATGGCAGAATAGTAATTTTCGGGGAGAAGAATTAATATAAGCTATCATCTGATAGCTTGTTTTCTCATCCTCTCAAATATTCTTGTATTGTCTTGCTCTGTTATACATCAATGTATATGTATAATTTGAAATAAATACTGTTTAAACCAATAGTAATTTTGAGGCATCTATATAACTTTTCTATTTTGAATTATGGTACTATAAAGTTGGAACCATTTGCCCTAATCAATTAATACAAATATCCTTCTCGTCCCCAGCTTCAATACCTGCCTTGCATCTAAAAAACAATTACAACAACAACAAAAACAATACATTTAATTATACTTAATGACAATGAACAACAGGAAACAGATTGAACCAATTAATTGTCACATTTAGCAAAAAGTGTTTTTATTTATTTTCGGGGTACAGTTTTTATTACGCAATAACTTTTTTATTATTAATAAATTTTCATAATTTTGGTATCTAAATAACTGCAATGCATTCGGTATTATGAAACTGTGAAAATGTTGATAATATGTATATTTCCTTGTCAAAATGCAATTATCCCCACCATCCTTTTTAATGTCCTTAAGTATATTAACATAATTACTGGCAAGAATACCTACATACATAATTAGCCATATTAATTTTACAATATCTTTAACTTAAATATACAGACAAGATTAGTCATGATACACCATAAAGATACTGAAACTGCACCTGTTTCTGACCACCTCCAGCTCAAGATTATATAATGCATGCTTTAACTGCTTGATATGAAAATACTATGAGAATTTCTATGAATCTTTTCAATTAATGCTTGCCTTTTCCCTGACAAATATAAACCTTGACACTTTTATCTAAGTTTCAGTTAAATATTTCAATGCTCAAGTTATGTCAGATGAGCGAAACTTACTTCAAGGTTCAGAATTTTCTGTTAAATTTACAGCAAATATCTTATCACAAGGAACCATTGTTTACACTGTGGATTGCATAAAACACCTTTTTACTTTGTATCATTTAATATTGCAATATCTATTTACATGTATGTCAGAAGTTCTCACGTCTATGTTTTGTGAAATCTAGTCTAACTAAATGTTTTTAATACATTGCTTAACTTATGCGGACAATATCCACTTCCCTCTAGCCAGGGATCTTTCATCCATGCTGATATTCTTGAAGATATCATAATCACATCATTGCCAGTCATATGTGATATTCAATAAAATTTACTACTTATATAACTACTTATACTTGATGTCTATTTCATATCATAGGTCAAACAACTATTCACTTCATATCTACAATCAATTCAATCCACAACTTGGCTCAAGGACATTACATCATTAGCATGAATGTCGTCCACATATAACACGTGTGTGTTATACTTTTCTTGTTATATATATTTTTTACCAAACAACATTATATTTAGTACCTAACTTTAAAAATGTGATAACAAGTTATAGATTCTGACACGTAAAAACATTTATTATACATGTATATCTAATAAATGTAACCAATCGACAATCTGCATTAGTGCCACGTGACCGTACAATATATTCACGTATTGGATCCAATATATATATATATATATATATATATATATATATATATATATATATATATATATATATATATATATATATATATATATATATATATATATATATATATATATCTAATGATAGTATCTCTAGCTGGGAGCGAACCCGAATTTTTGGAGTTTTTATTTATTCTCTTGAAAAATTTATATGTTTTGTTAACAAAGCTGCGCATAATTTGTTTCAATGTTCTGTGTACTTTTCTTTACCCAAAGACATGAACATGTCAATTACGCTAATAAATGTTGTTTTTGTTGCCGTTGTAATTGTCAGTACGTCTATTTATTTCCAATAACAGTAAAACTTCGAAACACACCGAATCCTCGAGCACTCAGGAAACCGCGAAGCATTTTTGGCTGCATCCGCCAATTTTCTAATGTTTAAAAGCAACTGCTGTAAGCTAAAAACGATCGAATACGTTCCATCATGGATCCCAAGAATATATTTGCTAAATTACTTATTAAATGGTGTGGCCGCAAAGAGAAGAGGACAATTTTATCATCATCAATCGGTAAAATGTGTGGGAATCAAACAACATGTAAACCTTATGACGAAAATGCTTGTCATCAGGTTTTTTTTAAAGGTAGGAAGTATGTCCAGATATTTCTTTGCAAGGAGTGTTCTAGTGATGTTGTAAAATATTATATTTAGAGGGGAAAATGTAAAATACATGATGTATTCGGAGAGGCATATAGGATTTAAATTCTCGTTATTTTCTGAGTTACGCGATTTTTAAGTTTAATAAATCACTATTATTATAATAAAAACAGTTTTTTGTTGTAGATAATTTCACTTTTATTCCCGTTTTTTTTGTTGTTGACACTATTATCATAAAGGTGTTGTAAATCGCTCCTCAAGTATTTACTAAACAGTCTGAGACGTAAGGGAATAGTGTCAACTTTCAATATTGAAATAAAATGTTTTGAATACATTTGTTATAAAGAAAACATAAACTAGATATTTCTCTTTTATTCACCGATAACATCAGATTACTGTAACGGTTTTTGATAGTCTTGTATCGGCAAATGTGTGAGTAAAACAACAAACGTGCGATTTTAAATATGTTTGAAATTCATTTTAACGTTATAGTTTTAATATACATTTTGTATTAAACAGAATGTCCCACTGTCTTCAAGTAATTGTTTGGTCTTCGAGATATTCAGAATGATTAAGTACATGTATGCATAAGACCTTTATTCTAATATTATAATAACTAACCTTGCGCGTAAATATTTTCACGCGAAATTATACGAGTATTACACACAGGTTTCTAGTATACTTAATTTCCATAAAATGTATTTTACTGTTCAAGGCATTTAACAAACAAAAAAGTTTTATTCATGGTTACCGTTACAGTAATAAAATGGTATTTCCATCATTGCATTATATGACATTATTTTGTTTCTTCAAACAGAAACAAGCCATTGTCAAAACGATGGACTTTTCTGCTACAAATTAGTTACGCATAGTATAAAAAGTTGGGATTTGGCGGAGTTGCACTGCATCATAGGTGGCGGACACTTGCTCTCGATCACAAATGCAAATGAAGAGGAGTATATCTATCAGCTGCTAAAAGAACTTCATATTTCCGAACCCATATGGACAGGTTTAAATGATAAGCTCCAGGAAGGAATGTTTAAATGGTCTTCGGGTGAGAATAATTTAAGGTTTAGTAATTGAGTCATTGTAAACGAATTAATAGTGTGATGTAAATATAACTTTGTTAAAGAATTCGTGGTGTTCGTTTTAATAGAATTTATTTCGAATTTAATTATATTATTTTTATAATTATTTCAAAAAAGGGATAATTGCAATTTTTACAAACCAAAAACATTTCAAAACAGTGTCCCTTTTATTCGATATACTAAATCTATGTGAAACGATATGTTGCAAAATTTACTGCACATGAATTCCTTACTGCTTTTATACAGGGGATTCGGATTTCTATCATAATTTGTTAACTTGGAAGGATCGAATAAACAACCCTCATAACAACGACGAGAACTGTGTCTTCCTATACGCAAGCAAGTATCCACTGGAGCTGGATAAAACCAATTGTCAATCGAGACATGCATTTGTTTGCAAATATCGTACGTACAGCTTGATCTGTTTATTCCTAATATCAATGAATGCATACTGGACAATTTCGGAAAATAAGGACAACTTTCAATACGCTTTTAATCAAAATACATGTTAAAACTTGGTAATTTCCATAAAAATTATCATACCGAATACAAATTTTAAAGTAATTACTACTTAAAAATTCATGACCCCATAATTCATGTATCAGAAGATGAAGCTACTTTTTGATGTTTTATATAAGTAAATTAAAACTAACTGGGATATTTTCCAAGGAGTCTTGACGAAATGCTAATAAAAAAAGCAAGAATCAACTTAATCTGACAAAGCAATCACACACTTCGTACGTATATTTTGGTTTCGCGAGATATAGAGAGCGGAAATTATGTTGTTTAAATTGATGATATTTTCGTACAATTTATTTTAAAAAGAACGCTTTAAATTTATAGACCGTTTCATATTTTTGTAGAAGCAAATGCACAGACTTCAGTGACTTCAACCTTTAAACCAAGTACGAGCAGAGCAAATGCTGGTGGGTTCAGAGTTTTATCTTTATTCTGAAAACTTTCAACTGGAATTGCTGTATCAAAAGAGCAGATATATCTTAACGTTTAATGAGAGATTTTATAAAAAAAATAAAATGTATCCGAACAGAAGTAATATAAGTATGAGTGTGAGGTGAAGTAGGAAAAACTGTTTTGCGGGGACGAGGCTCTATCTTTACCGAATGTCTCATGCAAGTTACTTTTTCTTGCATACCTTTTATTATTCATAACATGTTGTTTATATATACAAACTAATTTGATTCCTTACGCTGAAAATTAATATTGACTTTAACGAAATCATTATCTTATTATTGCTTAGTTAAACATACATGTATTTATTAGTATGGCATCGGCAAAATAAAAAAAAATGGATGTAACATTTAATATGTCTTAATTTCCTAGCCAGTGCTCGGCGGAATTCAACAGAGGAATAAATAAATTTTCGATCGATACCCGATTTGATAAGATTAGTGCAATATTTGTTTCGATGCTGATTTTTTAATACTGTGTTTACATTTTCGGTTTTACAACAAGCTGGTTTCGTTTTTCACCTTGCTACATGTACCGCATATACAGTCGGGACACAAATTTTCAGAGAACTTGGTAATTGATAATAACAGTAATTCGGTGCGGATAGACTGATAGCGATCCCAATCTTTCAAAATAAAACAAAAAGATGAGTTTATGTAGTGTAGACCTTGTGTAGACCCTCATTTTTAGGGGGGGGGGGGGGGCGGCCAGTTTATACACATTTTGGAGAAAACGGGGTCCGTCTTCCAAGCACCTGTAAATACGTTGTGTTAGATGCATGTCCATTTTATTTCAGTGCATTACAGTCAACAAGGCAATATGCTCATTGGTTGAAAAGATTATAATAATTTACGTGTACGTTCAGCAACCCTGGAAGCTTCTGTAAATGGCAACTGAAAAATGCATTGTATGAAAATATCTATTACAAAAAATATACATATATGAAACAGGAGTAAAATTAGTTGTATATTTTTTTTTTCTAAAAATAACATAAAAATGTTCTGCCATCTGAACATTCAAAGAATTTTTCTTCAGTTAAATATCTACGTGAAATAACGCCATCGTCTTTTTGTTCCGCCTGTGAGCCAGTTTGTACTTTGTAGTGGGTTTTTGATCTGCCAGAAGAATTTTTATGCCCCCGCCATGAAATGGCGACGGGCATAAACAGTTGCTCCTGTCCGTCCGTACGTACGTACGTACGTCTTTCCGTCCGTCCGATATTCTCGTGAACGCAACTCCTCCTAAACTATTGGTGGGAATTTAATGAAACTTTACCACAATGCTTGGCTTGATATGTAGTTGTGCATGAAGGTGGGGTTTCACTCTTACATGTTCCATTCAGAAGTTATGGCCCTTTGATACTTCCATTTACACTAGTTTTAATAGGAATATATCTCGTGAACGCAACTCCTCCTACACTACTGGTGGGAATTTAATGAAACTTTACCACAATGCTTGGCTTGATATGTAGTTGTGCATGAAGGTGGGGTTTCGCTCTTACATGTTCCGTTCAGAAGTTATGGCCCTTTGATACTTCCATTTACATTAGTTTTAATAAGAATATATCTCGTGAACGCAACTCCTCCTACACTACTGGTGGAAATTTAATGAAACTTTACCACAATGCTTGGCCTGATATGTTGTTGTGCATAAAAGTGGGGTTTTGCTCTTACATGTTCTGTTCAAAAGTTATGGCCCTTTGATAATTTCATTTACATTAGTTTTATTCTTATATTTTGTGTTAAGCAAAATATGCATTTTGCCCATAACTTTAAAACTACTTGAGATATTGCCTTGAAACTTGAAATATATTTTCACCATCAAAATCTACATCATAACCAACAAGACCCACAACCCTGCTTCTTTTTTTCAAATTATGCCCCTTTTTCACTTACATTTTGTGTAAAGCAAAATATACACGTGGGCCTTACCTTTGTTATGAATGGAGGGATTTCAAAATAACTTGGCACAAATTTTCACCATGACAAGGTGGTGTGTCACATACAACACCCATGCCTGTAGGTCCAAGGTCAAGGTCACTGTTACTAAAAATAGAAATTTCTTGCAAAATTGTGTCGGCTCTGTAACTTTGTTATATGTTATTGGATTTTTAAATAACTTGGTTTAATTGATCACCATATTAAGACTGTGTGTCACATACATTCCCAAGCCTGTAGGTCCAAGGTCAAGGTCACTGTTACTAAAAATAGAATTTTCTTCTCCGGGCTTTAACTTTGTTATTAATGGAGGGATTTCAAAATAACTTGGCACAAATGTTCACCATGACAAGGCGGTGTGTCCGCACAATACCCATGCCTGTAGATCCAAGGTCAAGGTCACTGTTGCTAAAAATATAATTTTATTGTAATAGGAATATATCTCGTGAACACAACTTGTCCTACACTACCGCTGGGAGCTTTATAAAAAAACCCATAGCGGGGGCATCCGTGTCCATTGGACACATTTCTAGTTTTCAATAATTTGCGCAAATAGGTTTTTATGTCTGTTTAAATACATTATTGTTAAATTGATTAATTATTTAATTATATTCACAACAATTTGAAGGTCGTTGAGCACGATAATTATATACTATGTCATTTTCTTCTAAAATTGCCTTTGTTTAAATTATCCGGCCAGTTTATATATTTGCTCTTATAGTATCCCAACCTATACAGATTCGGAAATTGTTCAATAATCCAAAGGATATACTTCCTGCTGTTTAAATTTTGCCTTTGGCGTTGTCTGTG
This sequence comes from Corbicula japonica, assembly GCA_038501625.1. Lineage (NCBI taxonomy): Eukaryota > Metazoa > Mollusca > Bivalvia > Venerida > Cyrenidae > Corbicula > Corbicula japonica. The sequence continues at coordinate 25,510 of JAZAYU010000574.1, read as the reverse complement.
ATATGCAGAATTTATATTCTAAGATTCCCTGTCAAAAATTATATTCTGTTTAGTTCCACCCGTTGTTTTTCGTTTAGGGCAAACCAACTTATATATCTTGGGACCACACGCCGCTGGACTTGGAATGGTATTAATCTGAAAATACCGCATTGAAGGTTCCATGTCCACCGCCATATGCATACCATCGTTTGGGATGGATAAAAATTGTACCGTTTATTGGTGTAAATAATGAATTTCGCCCAACCCAGGTATAGGCGGTGTGGGCAGTAAAATGCATTTCCATAACTTCCCAAGAACAGACTTAATCAAGCCGAGCCCGCAATATTTATATTTTCATATTTGTCGTGTTCGTCGGCTTTCAAAGTTCCCTTTTCATCTATTTCAATATCACAGTAGCACTGTTTGTGCAGTGTGGCGGCTGTAAAACGCCTACCCGTGCATTCAATCAGTGCTGATATCAGTTACGTCCTTTGAAGATCGTGGAGAATGATACTTACCTATAATGTCAATAGTATTTATAAAATTGCCTTTGTTTAAATATTTCGGCCAGTATAGATGGTTGGTTTCAATATCCCAGCAAGGGATATTGTTCAATCACCTGTTTAGTTCCGCCCATTGTTTTCTTGTTTAGGACAAACCCATTCTTTTATCTGGGGACCATACGCCGCTGAACATGGAATGGTATTATTCTGAAAATACCGCAAAGAAAGGTCCGTGTTCACCGCAATATGCATACCATCGTTTGGGATGGATAAAAATAGAACTGTATATTGGTGTAAATATTGAGTTGCGCTCAACCCGGAGCTAGCCGGCGTGGGCAGTAATGCATATTTTATTTTTTTTATGAATTGCATTGATTTCCGCTGTATTCACCTTTTCTTGTGAATGTTCAATGTGATACAAGTATTTTGGAGAGGCTGTCTTTTCTGGATGTGAAATTTCTGATACTATACATAATGTATCTTTTTTAACGTACACATTTTACAATTCAGCTCGCTTCACAAGACATGTCTCTGATTAGCCATGTTTTTTTTACGATTTTCTATCAAGATTACTACTAATTCAAGAATAAGTCTGTATCTTGTATTGCATCTACGTTCAGTCGACATACTTTAAATAGATGAAAAGCAAACTTTGAAAGCCGACGAACACGACAAATATAAAAATATTGCAAGCTCGGTTTGATTGAGCCTGTTCGTGAGCAGTAATGGAAAAGCATATTCTCTCGGTGTCAACATTTTCTTTTTTTAACTGTGTATACATTGATAAAAATATACAGCATAACGTTCTGAACGCTTCGCTAATTACAACGATCATCATGTAATACGTTAATTTGCGATTTTGTTGTCGATAATCTGATTGGTTCGGAAGATTGTTGAAAAAAGTTTTAGTGAGTTTTCATTTTTTTTTTGCTCATTATATTTGTTTTTTGTTTGATTGATTTTTAAAGCTTACATGTAAATTATTCAGGAGTAAGATTGTACATGTACTACTGACTTTTATCGTTTTATCGTTTTGAGATACCATATATTTTGTTGGTTTTATAAAACGACAAGGTTAAAACATGTAGGAGAACTCTTTTGATTCATGTGTAGGTCTAAATGAAATAATAAACCAATATGAGACAAACGTGCCGGACAGAGAACGGTCAGATCATTTATATTCTCCCTATCGCCATAATCAAGTCAAAGTCAAGTCAAAGAATTTATTAGCATATTCAAAATGAACATTGCTAAATAACATACATAATGTATGGCATGTCTTGGAAATAAATACATGACAAGAATGAAAGAAAAAAAAAACAACAACAACAACACAAAACAACACAGTATGGGAAAACAAACAAACAGAAATGTAAGGTAAACTATGAGATGTATTTTGTTTTTTGTAACATTATAATATTAATATCGGAGAAAAGTGTGTGTAATAAAGTGGGAAAAAATCTTTAGGTTTCAGTTAAATTCAAACGTTTCTTTATTATTGGTTGCTAGTGATAAGTACATAGCAAGATTATACAATATCTTTTCATAATGAATAATGTAAAAATCACGTAACTACGTCTCGTACATGTATATGTGGTAAATATTACAGCGTTTTGGGTTTAATCTTCACACTTGTAAATAAAACCTATTGTGTAAATATCTAAGATATGCAGTCACATTGGACCTTATTACAGTCATGTAAAATGTTTGATAAGTTGTCGGACCTTACTCAGACATAATTTTAATAAATGCCTGCAGTTTATCTTCGAAAGCGGAAGTAGTGGGTCGTAACTGAATCGAGCACGTAATTCAAGAACGCTGTTTATAGATGGTCTTATCAATTAAATTGGACGAAATATGACACAGTTTTAAGAGTGTTTTGTTTGATATGGCGAGAGTAAGGTGAGCTTATTTTCTATCACAGGTTAAAACGTATTTAATTGAGACTGTATCATAATTTTAATGATGCATTATCAATTTATGACTTTATTAAATTGTACAAATAGTTTTAAGGAAATAAACTTGTGTATTTTGTGTACTTCATATTTCTATATGACTTTCTGTAAATAGAAATGTTTGCCCCATATTACTAATATTAAAGATATCTCTCAGACCTGGTAGGGAAACCGTAGACTTCAAACGACAGTAGTAATACTGTTATGGAACACGCAGTTAAAAATATAATGAACCCTACATATTTTGCATTTGTAATACTCTTAATATACATATAAATAAATAACATTTCAACGCAATTTCTGTTCTTTTTTCCAGAAATTTAATTGTTATAATTGTTGTGTTGAATATTTTGAAACGTGTGTCATGTGACTACCCGTGCATCTGTAACTACCATGTGGAACTCACAGTGACGAATTCGGTAAGCATTAAACGTTAAACTGCTGTCAGTTGTAATCTGTTTTGTCAATCATTTCAATTGTTGTAATTATCAAACATTGCAAACACTGCCAAAAGCTCATTTAAGATATGTATACTTTGTGTGATATCAAAATTAATGCTAAAAGTATCACATTAGTTTAGAATCAATTGAGAACAACTATTTTGAAATATTTTTAGACAAATGTTATATATTTTGACATTATATATCTGTATTAACAAATAGTATTATACAATTATTTAATTATTTACTTATTAGCTGGGAAATATGCTGTGATATTGACCTAAATAACGATTTTTTGCTATCAATCAACAGCATATTTCCCAGCTAATAAGTAAATAACTGTTTTATTACATGAACTATAAATAGTTATGTTTTAGAAATCTTCAATTAAGACTAATTTCAAGTGGACTCCGTGCGGCTTATCAAGCTAATTTGAACGATAAATGGCGCGAAATATAACGTCAACGGTAACGCGACATAAATGACGTCATTAAAATAACTATTATTACATGAACTATAAATAAAATAAAAGATGGAAACAAACTTTCGCATTCTATTTATAGACAGGTCAATATTATAAATTATTTACTTATTAGCTGGGAAATATGCTGTGATATTGACCTAAAAATCGTTATTGACCGAGGCGATAGCCGAGGTCAATAACGATTTTTGCGGTCAATATCAACAGCATATTTCCCAGCTAATAAGTAAATAACTGTTTTATTACATGAACTATAAATAGTTATGTTTAAGAAATCTTCAATTAAGACTAATTTCGAGTGGACTCCGTGCGGCTTATCAAGCTTATTTGAACGATAAATGGCGCGAAATATAACGTCAACGGTAACGCGACGTAAATGACGTCATTAAAATTTATTCTATTTATAGACAGGTCAATATCAGCGAAAGCGGGTCAATATCTAGATTTATTACATGTGTTACTATAAATAGTAACAAAATTGTATGGTGTCAAAACTTATTATCATGTCACCAGCCTCATTATCAAACCAAGGCCCAGGGCTTAAAAGTGATAATGTGATAATGGCCCTGCCATTTTTTTTTGTCCGATTCCAATTATGTTTGTTCTACAGGCAATTGTTTTAGTAAGAAATTTAAAAAACAGTCAAAATAATGATCATTTGCACATGCGCTTATGAGCTTATTATTGCATAAATAAACACTTTTTTGTTTATTTTTTAAAAAGAATTGACATCTTGTTGGCGTATGAATACATCAGTCAGTGAGACAATAGTTTGTAAAAAAAAGTCGGCCATTTTGTTTAAACTGATTTTGCTTTTATGTGCAAAGAAAACTGAAATATCTAAAGCATATGAGGTGTGTCTTTTTAGAATTTGAAACAAAAAAATTTGCAAAAACCATTAGAAACAGCCCACAAACCTGCTGTCATCATTGAACGGCTGGTTTTCTGGTAGTAGTCTTCCAATGTGCAAATCCAGTTCTTGAAAAAAAGCTTATTGCTGAATTTCCTTGTCCAAATATACACACAACTTCAAAAGAATATTCTTTGTTGTTGTTTTTGTTGTTTCCTTCTTCTCTTCAGTCAGTTGAAATTTAACACCAGCAACAAAGCCATTTTAGTTTTTATTTAGAAACCGAAATGGCCTAGACGCAGGCATTCAGATTATCAGGATCATCAAGCACGTAAATCCATCAGCACAGACTAAACAATAATTAAAACACACTTGAGTAATAAAATCCAAAAAGATTGTCCGAAATTGAATGCATTGACATGCCGGAAGGAATATTGATCTCGAAAAATGACGTCAGTGCTATAAAGGTTATAACGGCTCCAGTTCTATAACGGCTCCTGCTTCAAGTGGATTATAATAATTATAGACTCTCTCATAGTATAAATTTATTTTTTTCTCGGTTAGATGACCTGCAAAAAGAGAAGCATTAGTATGATATTATACAATTGTCTTACAGTGCCTCTATATTTAGGCGAGACTAAGAAATTAGCGAGCGCGAGGGGCTTTCTGAGGAAGTAGTTCCGTCACTGTCAAATTTAAATACATTTGCATGATAATATACTATATACGATAGACCAACTGGACATCAGAGAGTGGACGTACACATGTAATAAACAGGTAAATGAACAGGTTAGCAGTGCCTTTGAATGATAATGGCCCTGCCATGAGATAATGGCCCTCGGGCTAAAGCCCTCGGGCCATTATCAACATGACAGGGCCATTATCATTCAAAGGCACTGCTAACCTGTTCATTAACCTCTAATTATTGACTCGGTTATTTTGGGGGTGTGACCAATCGCGTTGCGTCTATTTATAGTTCATGTAATAACATTTGATATTATTTGTTCGAGGGCGTTCGTAATGGCCCAAGGAAGTGATATAGATATAGGACCGCTTATTTGAAATGCCACTGCATTATTATGGCAGTAAACAAGAAAGAAGGTTGATAATAAATAGTTATCTAATAAATTTATTTAATATAATAATAAGAAACTGTTTAAATTTTTCTAGAAGACATGAAGATTTATGATTTATATTATTTGTGTCCTAAATTGTTTTTCACAGCCCGATGACAAGGGAACTTTGATAGGCTACATGTACGAGTTCGATTGCAAACCACAGGCTTTCGTGAAAGACCTGGACAGCAAATGGTTGGCAGTTGCTTTTGAAAAGAAGGTAAAGTTGTTTTTCGTTTTTTAATCGATAGGTAAGTTCCATGTTATAGAAGATGTATTCTTGTTTATGATAGAGCTTTTGTGTACTAAGAACTGGTTATACATGTAGTCATTGTGATTGATTTTTTTATGGAAATTTAATAAAAATATAATTTTTTGCATAGAAAACCTAATATGACTTGTTTTCTTTAGCTTAATATTTGCATGATTAAAACTTGACCATGTTTAACACCCTGTCAATGGGTATAGTGACTTCATTGTCGAATATCTGTGTGCAAACTAGTGATATGTAACAGCAAGGAAGTTTCATACTTTGAATTTAGATTTTAAACATAATGTTTACTTTGTATTTATCCTAAATTAAACATAAAACGAAATTTAACCTTATTATAGTTTGGTTTTACGCAATGGGCCGTGAATGTACTTTTGTATTAAACATTTTATAGATCTTTGGAATATTGCACATAATAGGGAAGTTAGATAGTCCCATCATAGCTCATGTTGAAATTATATCACATTGAAAGTAAAGGCTTCATGGCCGTGGCAGAAAAACTTCTGATTTCTGATAATATGGTATAAGGGTTGTGTGTTCGAATCCCATGGGGATGTTTTCATGTTATTTATTTTCAATAATTTTATGTAGATACTGACAAAAATGCCTTTTAAACCGTAAAACTAGCTTTCATCACGTAAATTGTTAAGATGTCGCAGTAAAAGAAGCTTACTCAAAACAGTTTTCGGACGATGCCAAAACATTTAACAAAATGGTTTTAAATTATGTAAATAAAAGAAAGAGAATGTAAATTAATGAAGTTTCAACTCGTACAATTGTTCACCGAACGTCCGAATTCACATGTGTTAGTGCCCCTTTGGTGCAGAGGTGTAACCAGGTAACGGCAAGCTGTTCAACAAAAATATTGAGTATAAAGGGAATTGCAAAAAAGTAAAGATAAAACAACTCAATAAATAAAATAATATCATCATATGAACTAAATAAAAAAATATAAAAAGAAAATGAAAAACAAACTTAAAAAGTTTCTTTTATATGATTCGAACTTGCAATGTTTTGCATAATAGCCCGAGATCCTTATCCTCTGTGCTATTCCGTCGTGACTACTTATTACTGTTCTGGACAGGTTTAAATTACATATAAGTTAAGTAATTTGAACGGTAACTCCATAAATTTACGCACTTAACCTATTTAGGATTATAACAGTGGACTTGTCTGAAAGGTCACAGCTCACGGGACAAAATCGAACTATATAGTGGGTCATATTGTTTTTCCATTTTAAATTTTAATTATGATTACATTTGAAATTACTGACCAGAGTTTGAAATTACAGACGTCATTATTCATGAATTATCATTTAAATGATACTTAAATTTGTTTTGTGATAATTCAGTGAAGTTTTTCAAATCTGTTCACAGTTAGGATAGCTTTATTGTCTAATTTTATGTATTGTGAATATATGTTTAAGCCAAAATTGCACAAAGGAAAAATAATGGAGTTATTGAGTGTTGTTATTTTTACATAATTACAGCTAGGGTATGTTCAAAAGGATGAACAAGTGCAGATACAGAAGTGCCCCGGGAACCAACCAGAAGAAGACAAACGTTTGTATAACGATTGATACTGTTCATAATAAAAACGTCTGCATTTTGCAAGAACAACAAAAGGAGATTGACGAAGGCATCCAAAGTTAATTGTCAGATCATAATATAAATTATTTAGAAGCAAAATTGCATATCGCTATACATTATGTTTGAGGAAAGACACTTTGACAAGTAATACTACAAGACGTTTAACTGAAAACGGCTGCATTACCATATCTAGACGAAAATGATTACATTCCAATTTCAGTCATACACAATCCCTTAATGATTTTTATAATAAACAAACAATCACAAATGATAATTATAAATTATAAAATCAAAACATAACCAATTTAATTCCAAATTTTCATTTGTTGAAGTTAACATTTGTAAAGTTTATTCGAATTCAATTTAGAACATTCTAATTTACATATGAGCGCTTCAAGTTGTTTAAAGACGCCATCCCCTAGCAAAAAGAAATATGTCTATAGTTATGAGCTTCGTTGTCTGGTGTTCCGTGAGCTGTATGATTTGAACTCCATCCTCAAACGGCTGTTCTTCCCTGTAGTTGGTTGTCAAAGATGATTTCGCTTTGATGTTACTTGTTTAGATAATTTAACGATGATATTGCATCGTGCATGTATTCTAATAATAAAAAAATGTAAATTACTACGCTATGAAAACTCAAATTCCGGAACATAATTATGTCAGTTACATTTTATTCAGATAGAACGAGAAATTTACTCGGAACGCATTATCATTAAAGGCCGATATGAATTGGAGCTAAACATTTATCTCTTCATACAAACATCCGTATCTCATCGGTATGTGTAAGTTTAGCACGTTTTTTGACACAAACGATATGTGTTATGTGGATCTTGTTATAGCCTTTGACATGATTTAACTGTGGGAAACTTCTAACCAAAATATATGCAACAAATAATAACACGTCAGTCAAGAAGTTTTCTATGAATAGTTTCTTCTTTCAAACAGACTGTAAAGGTTAGCAGTTTATTTTATTTCTAAATTATAAAAAACACTAAACGTTAAGCCAGATATCATCATTTTATGTTAAATAAAGCGCCAGTTCAAGACCTAAATGATATTTCTTCCTCAAATGTGTTAATTATAGACTGAGTTGAAAGTAAGTTTTTGTTTAATTAATACCGAACTGATCACATATGGAATACCCTTCGTGATTCATATTATAGTATCTACCACAACAACAGTAACGACTACACCATTTACCACGTTGATGCAATCAACGGTAACATCACCATATACAACGACAACGCAATTGACTACAACACCAACTACAACGAAAACAACAGAGTCGACGGTAACTACTACTCCTTCTCCTACTACCACGCAATCGACGGAACACATTACAACACCTACACAGTCGTCGGTACCAGCTACACAATCTGCAACAAAAACACAGCAGACGGTAATAATCACACAATATACAGTAACAACTACGACGCCGATCACAACAACACTACCGACTTTAACAACTATGCAGTCTAAAACAACAACACAGACACCGGTCCCAATTACAACGTTTATAACAACAACACAGTCGAGAGTACCAACTACGCCGTCTACCATAACAACACAGTCGACAGTACTAACTACGCCGTCTACAACAACCACGTCGACAGAACCTACAACTTCGACAACAACAACAACAACAACAACAACAAAACAGTCGACGGTTACTACTACACTATCGACCATTGCAGCAACAAAACAACCTAACAGCAGTGTTCAAGGTAAAAACAATATTGCATATTGTTCTATACGCTTACTGTTAACAACAATCTCAAAATAATCAACAAGAGCGAACTAACTCATAGACACTTTAAATCATTAGAAAAACACTTGTACATAACTAGCAAATAAATTGATGTATTTGTTCATTCCAAACGTCAATGAGTTGCGGTATATTTGTATACATGCCAGACTAGGATCTTAAGGTCTCTGGTTCCAATCCTAAAAAAACCCCACTAAATCACACTTTTTTGGAATTTGAAATCGTTTTACCACACCTGGTTTTAGAATACCTTTTAAATAGTGTTTTTTTTTCTACAATTTTATCTGTGAATTATGAAACCGTATAGGCTATAAATGTATTTTGCTTTAGCGCATACGCGCTATATATGCAGTTATACTCATTTATATTATGATTTACAAGTAGATCATAAAGTTTTAAAATATGCCGACTACAGGGTCAAATGCAGGAGTACCAGGTCAATATTGTTGGACAATACCAAAGTATTTATATTTGAGAGGTATTAATGAAAATAACGATAGCTTTCAAGACAGCCGAACCACGTATCTGCGTTTTTTTTCCGATTTTAGGTTATTTTGAATGTTATTCTTTTATTAACATTCAATGCATTGTGACTGTTGATTTATCTTTCAGTAACACATCCAATGTTGAAAGTAAGTTTGCGTAAGTATCGGTTTTATATACACTAACAAGCTCATTTTATTAATTTCTAACGGAAATATTTAAGGTGTGTTATATGTTAATCTAACAAACTGCATGATTCTTCATACTAGTTATATATCACAGCGAAACGATTAAAATGCTCTGAGTTATGGAAACAATGTAACCATTTCATTTGGTGAATCTAGACAGTTCGCTTTTCAATTGAAATCCAGTTCATGGCCACCTTTATTCTAACGCTACGACGGGTCAGCTCGTTTGAGAAGAGATAGTACAGTATCACTAATTTTGTGGAGTTTGCTTGCATAAACTCTGTCTTAAACACACAGTTTTGTGTGTTATTAAAAAAGATCAACTATCCGTAAGCCCAAGAAAAGAATGTAAATCATCATATGTTAAATCACTACAAAATATGCTAGCAAAAATCATTCTAAATCATTCTAATCGTTTTGTTATTTTTATGTTTCTGCTAAAAAGGAAACAAGAAATTGCCAGTACGATGCGTTCCATTTTGGACAGTTCTGCTACAAAGTAGTTACAGCGTCAGATATGTGGCATTTGGCGGAAAGCTACTGTAGCAACAAAAGCATGTGACACTTGCTTACAATCACCCATGTTAATCTATCAGCCTTTAAAGAATTAAGCCACGAAATAGCTTATCATAATAGAGTATTAAAACTCCGCGAATTTATGCTCGCGTGAAAATGGTCTTATTCATAGTTTTAAGTGTTTTAAAGCGTATAAAATGCTTTTAACAATATTTTCACCATATGGCTTTCTTTTTTCTCTTCAAACAGACACAAACCACTGCCAAAACGATTCGTTTCATTTTGGACACTTTTGTTATAAAATAATTACAAAAGCGATTTTCTGGGATTTGGCGGAATTAAGCTGCAACAGAAGTGGCGGACACTTGCTCTCGATCACAAATGTAGTTGAAGAGGAGTACATCTATCAGCTGTTGAACGAACTTCATATCTCCGAACCTATGTGGATAGGTTTAAATGATAAGCTCCGGGAGGGAATGTTTCAATGGTCTTCTGGTAAAGATTCGCAAATTTAACATGGAACTCCACCATGCTTCTCTTTTACTTAATAGATAAATTAGGCATTTATAACAAATTGTTAATTACTATATTTCCAAATGATTTATAAATTAAATCAGCTTTATTATTAAGCTATAAATTGACTTGTTTCGTATGTTTTACGTAGACGCATATGATAGTTTAAATATAAGAACGTTTTAACCGACTGGAAGAATTATAAGACTAATAGTGCTGTCGTTTTAGGTTTAACGTTTTTGTTTCTTATCGAAAGAGGTGCACGTTTTTGTAACAGCTCCTTCGCTGTTCGAAACGATTCTTTCCTAACAATATCCCCATTTGTTATACAGGAGATTCGGACTTTTATCATAATATGTTAACTTGGAGTCAAGGAATGAAAACTCCAAATAACAGTGACGAGGACTGTGTTGTCATAGATGCAAGCAACTACCCAATGACGATGGATGACATAAATTGTGCATCAAGGCATGCATACATTTGCAAATATGGTACTTTAAATTTAATATTATAATAAAGTTTCTTTTTTTCTTGATTTAAACAATTGGCTCCTCGACAGTAAAGGTAACTTTACAAGAAAAAAACAAACCATTGTTAAATAATCACATGAAACGCAAACCTCGCTTAATACATGTTGATAGTTGCTATTGCGACGTCGAATTAAAACAATCAAAAACATACCGACACCTCAAGCAGAAATGGGCGAATTTTTTTATGAGTTACGCATTATTTAGCATTATTTGCCAAATGTGTGCATTAAATAAGTAAACATTAGCATAATTACATTAACATTATTTTAAAAAGTTTTGCATTATATTAAGCATTATTTTAAATGGATTCGAACTAACAATACATTTAAATGTCAACTGTAAAAAGTATCAATCTGAATGTTTGAATATCTCAAGCGACACCCCAAGGACTTGGAACAAAACTACATGTAGTCTTAATGCATACAGATGAATACATGTTAGGCCTAGTACACACTTATCTTGGATTTATCGCGGCCGTTTTTCGAACATTTAGAGAGACAAAGGATTGTACTGGCAACTATATGACTTTATGTAATCTAATCAATTTGTTATGTCATTAGCATCTGCATAAAATAAGATTTCCCTGAAATCTGTCATAGCCTCTATAAACTTTACAATGACGCCAAATCAGTAATTATAAGAAAACAGTATTTTTCATTGAACTTCAAAAATCTATCTGAAACTTTAAAGGAAGTTTGAAGTTTTCGAAAATTTGTCGGAAATTGATCTATTCCTAACATGCCCAATGAATGTGTAAAATGAAATGATTGAAGTGTACTGAATTTGTTGATAATAAATAGTAAAAAAACACGTATCTTACTTCTTAAGGTTTTAGAACTTTAATATTCACTTTTGCTGATTGGGATTGTTGTTATCATTTCCAAGTACATCCTTTTAGACATCTAAAACAAGGTGTATTAAAAACATTTACCGCGCGAAACTTGAGAAATACGGTAATTTAGAAGGGGCCCCTCTGTTTCGAAAAATGGTCTGAAAAATCAAATATACTAGAAGCTTAAATCATCTCCATTTCTTTCAGGTTATAAATGTTTGTGACATATAGGCTAATTGTTAACAGAACACCATTCCTGAACACGACAAAAACAAGCATCATGCTTAGAATTTATTTCTAATACTTTATAAATTGTTTTTTTTATTAGTGCTCCCCAGCATCGGAAATTAAGCAAGTTTTTATTTGTGATATTTGTGCGTGTTTAATGCAGTAAAATAACTGAGTTATACATAAAACATATCTGCAGGGTGTATAGAATCAAATATTAAAAAAATCAAAGGATTTCACCGTCTCGTTTTCATTTCATTGGCTTACAAAATACGTACCTAAGGCCCAGACCAAAAGGTTACAAACAACAAAACCAATGGGCTTGGTTCACGAATGGTCACTTTTGGGTACCCTCTAATTTTTTTTAACTAACGTCATACGCAAGCAATCAGCTATGCTGGTTTTAAATGAATAAAGTGTTGAATTTAGGTTTAAGATGAATTGTGTCAGTATAATAAACTACATTTAAATCGATTAAGTTCTAGCTATTCTGAAAAATTAGCAAGCCGTTCATTGGAAATCTCAACTTAAATCTGCCAATTCAAGACCGTTTAGCAAACTTGCCAAAGATCACACTAGATTAAAAATATCATGAGTTTACAGTTAATATGCTATCCCATAATTGAGAGAGTATCTAAGACTCGGATAATATACAAGTATTTAATATCTTACAAATGCCTTTGCAAATTTCGACGTTCCAGATAAAAAAAAATCCCGCATTCGAGACATGAATTTTATTGGAATTTTGCAAACTAATTTACAATTTGTCAACATTTCGTATTCTTTTGTAGAAACAAATAAACAACCATTAGCCTCCCAAGTAAGTTCATCCGTGAATCCAAGTTTGGGCGAAACAACTGTTGGTGAGATATTCATAATTGTTTATTGACAATTTATATTAATTTTGCATGATTGTTATGTACTCGTTACCATTTCTGTTTAGCTTACATTTTAACGATGGTGGCAGGTGTTTAATATTTGACAATTATGTCTTCTCTGTAACTTAATGATTTTCTTTCCTACCTATGGTCACTGTTTTGTTCTAATTCGTAATAGACAATCAATGGTAGCTACATCGTTTTACAATAAATAAAAAAAATGTTAATCTAAGCTTAGTCTAGCACTTTAAATCATACTGGGCTAAGTTGCTATAGTATACTATATACCAGCATACAAGATGAAAAGCCATCAGCTCATTATTTCGTGCTAATATTTAATTATTATATGTCTTACAGAAATATTAATAAATATTACATACATCCTATTATTTCACAAATAACTCACGAGATGCATCAAATTGAACAAAGACAAAAAATTAAGATATCTCTGCAGTTCTATACACACACAAACTCATGTCGATTTGTATTTATCATTAATTTGGTTTAAAGATTAACACTGATTTTACACTTTATGAGTAATAGTCGTAGGTCTGTAGTTTAACAGTTACATGTATTTAACGTGTTTAGTTATCGACACTGGAATAATTAATGCTGTTAATTCCATGACAAAATTGATCTTTGTAGCTTTTCTTGGCAAATTTAATTGATGAACAATTAGAGTTTTGGGTTCCCTGTGAACCAATGTTAAGGTAATGAGCATAATAATCTACAGCGCTCTGCATGCCTTGTTGATTATTATGCTTACACGAAGGTGGCAGGGTTTTAATTTTACGAATGTTTATGGGATAATCTTGTATAAGAGCCTAGAAGCTCGATGTGTTGCTTTTATTCCATTCATTGTGTTCTTGCTGATTTGACTCCAGGTGCTCTGGTCTCGGTAAGATCATTGAGTACCCATCCCTTTGGATTTGAAATGCTATTAGCTTCTTATGTTTTATAAGTTTGCATGCTTTTGCATGCAACATTGTCGAGCTGATGAGTGGGGTGGGGTTATTTCACCGAGACAACTTGTACCTGTTTGTTCATATGAGAACCTGTTGGGGCAATGTGAGGTTGGTGCACCCTAGATCAATCCTTAACCAGTTGACAGTATATGTTAATTCACCGGTGATGCGTATTTGTGTTGGAAATTAACAGCTACAAAATTTAACGAATATTTGTTTGTGGGCGATATTAAAATTGTATTTTACTATGTTTAACGGCATCACGTCCGTTTTGAAGTAGATGAAAACGTTGCTTTGAAAGCTACTGAGCACGAGCAGAGGTTTTTCATTGAGCCTGTTCATGTGCAGTAGTTGAAAGGACTATTAAAGACACATTGGATAAAACTAGTTGGCATTGTGTCACTTGAAACTTCAACACAACTACTTTAAATAAAAGTGTGCATTAACACGTCCGCATACGGGGAGGGAGATCGAAGTTTCTAGCCGGACAAGAGACTTGTTCTTAGAGCCGGTTTGTCAGCAGTTAGCTAGTTAAAGAATGGTTACCGACAAGCTGTCATGCTTTGGCATAAAGTACAGCATTCGAAATATAAAAATGTTTTAAAAAAGGTTTCTCACTAGCCGAAGAGACTGTCCCTTAAAGTAATGTTTACAAAAAATGCTAGTTGATATTAACGCTTTTAAATTTAATTTAGTAATTTAATATTATAAAAAATCTTAGAAGATAATAATTATTGTTTTAAATAAAAACAACAAAATTTTACAATTTTTATTAATTGTGAATTACTTTGCTTAAAACAACTGGCGTTAATAAATGACAACGATTTTAAGAAAGAATTCTGCTGAGAGCTTGTGAGTGCCTGATGATTTGTTTTTCAATTTGAGGAACTCTCATGAACTGCCTAAATTGAGTCTGCTTTTTCACAATGTATCGGTGCTCAGTGTTTTCACAGTTTACATTACAGTCAACCAGAAAGCATGTTTGTGCTGTCTTCGGTCATGAATGTCAGAGTTTTTATTGTACACCAATATTGACATGTCACTCTTGCATATGGCACTATATCCGGTAAACTCCGTACACAATACGATTCAGTTGTAATCTGAATGTTTATCACCAGTTGTTAAACAGTCTAATGTCCACTTAGTGCTGTCAGAAAATTGTTTCAGTACAAAAATAAAGATTGTAGTACATTTTGTAAAGTTCATTATGTTCTATCCCTGGCTCACTCATGCTAATTCTTACTTTGAAATTGCCAACACGTAAAGCTCGGCAGAAACAGCCAGTAAAACCGATTACTCGAATGTTTGAATTTTATTGCGAACTTGCTGTACTTTCAATAAAGATAATGTAATAAAACAAACAAAAATATGTATGTACCATGGAAGAGAACGCTTCTTTAAAATGTATCGCAAAACCAGACGTTGTAAAACGATTTCAATTTTATTGTTAAACACAATTTTTAAATGTTTGATACATATTCACAGGTCCTTACAACGAATGTTATACGAGACTTGAGGGTGTGGTTCTAAGGATAGAAAATCTGTGTTTTGAATATGTTAGTAATCCCACGTCTTGGCAGAAAGCTTTACAAGAATGCAATCAAAACGGAAATGGTTCTCTAGCGGAAATACATAATGATAAGCAAGAAGATGAGTTAACAAAATTTCTTCGACAACAACATGTGGATGAGAAGGCATGGATAGGACTCAAATATAATCATCATGGGGAATATGAGTGGATTTCAGGTAAATGTACTATGCTTGTTCTCTTGAAAGCGATACCGATATATAAGTCATGTTACCTCAAAATTCTGCATATCCGAACAACTTTTTTCAATTTCAATTTTGGACAATTATCTATAAACACATCAAATTTATAAATCGGTATTTCAATGACAAATACTTACTTTTTATATAAGTGTGTGTTAGATAATCGAAACTAAAGGTGTGCATGTGTGATCTTAATTTCACTGCACAATTGTATTTAAGAAAACGATAGTATGAAAACTATTTCTAACACTGAACTTGTTGATAGAGCTTTTTAGCCCACATGAGCCGTAGGCTCAGGGTGAGTTATTAGGATCGCTCAATGTCCGTTGTCCGTCGTCCGTCCGTACACACTTAGCTTGTGAACACTCTAGCAGTCACATTTTTGCTTCGATTGTCATGAGACTTGGTCAGGATGTTTGCCCTAATGATTTCTCGGACGAGTTCGAATATGGGTCATCTGGGTCTAAAAACTAGATCACTGTTACTAAAAATAGAATTTTCTTGCGAACACTCTAGCAGTCACACTTTTGCTCCGATTGTCATGAAACTTGGTCAGGATGTTTGTCCCAATGATTTCTCGGAGTAGTTCGAACATGGGTCATCTGGGTCCAAAAACTAGGTCACTGTTACTAAAAATTGAATTTTCTTGTGAACACTCTAGCAGTCACATTTTTTGCTTCGATTGTCATGAACCTTGGTCAGGATGTTTGTCCCAACGATTTCTCGGACGAGTTCGCATATGGGTCATCTGGGTCCAAAAACTAGGTCATTGTTACTAAAAATAGTATTTTCTTGCGAACACTCTAGCAGTCACATTTTGCTCAGATTGTCATGAAACTTGGTCAGGATGTTTGTCCCAATGATTTCTTGGACAAGTTCAAATATGAGTCATGTTGGTCCAAAAACTAGGTCACTGTAACTAAAAATATAATTTTCTTGTGAACACTCTAGCGGTCACATTTTTGCTCCGATTGTCATGAAACTTTTCAGGATGTTTGTCCCAATGATTTCTCGGACAAGTTAGAATATGGGTCATCTGGGTCCAAAAACTAGGTCATTATTACTAAAAATAGAATTTTCTTTTGAACACTCTAGCGGTCACATTTTTGCTCCGATTGTCATGAAACTTGGTCAGGATGTTTGTCCCAATGATTTCTTGGACGAGTTAGAATATGGGTCATCTGGGTTTAAAAACTAGGTCACTGTTTCTAAAAATTGAATTTTCTTGTGAACACTATACCGGTCACATGTTTGCTCCGATTGTCATGAAACTTGGTCAGGATATTTGTCCCAATGATTTCTCGGACAAGTTTGAACATGTGTCATCTGGGTCCAAAAACTAGGTCACTGTTACTTAGAATAGTATTTTCTTGTGAACACTCTAGCAGTCACATTTTTGCTCCGATTGTCATGAAACTTGGTCAGGATGTTTGTCCCAATGATTTCTCGGACGAGTTAGAATATGTGTCATCTGGATCCAAAAACTCGGTCACTGTTACTAAAAATTGAATTTTCTTGTGAACACTCTGGACGTTGCGCACAGTGTTCGACTATAAAGCGTAACGTCATTGCAGCGCTCGGGACGTTGTATTGGGGCAACGAACAAATAGGAATTGTAGTACAACTTAATAAAAGTTGTGCAACATTTTCATGTCGTTTGCAAGTTAATATACTAGCATTTGTATATGCAAACATACATTTTGCCATTCAAAGGTGAACGACCGTGTAATACTGAACACGCTGTAAAAATTTACTTTAAATACAAGAGATCGCCTGACGCAACCTTTTCTTAAACAATACTGCGTAATAAGTACCTCCAATTTAATTTGATGATAGATTTTTAAATGTCAAAAATAAGATACTGAAAACAAACCGAACTGTTATTTGGATATAATGGAAAAAATACAAGTAATTCTGACATGAAATATAACAGCGTAGGTTAATTAATTAAAACATTTTTGTTAAATTATTATTTATTCATTCATTACACTAGTGGATAGCATGATATATATAGTATAAGACGCAGTTATAACAGCAACTGCATGTAGAGCCCCATCATTTCTTTTCTTTTTAGTAATGATAAAAAACTGATACGCATTTTGTAGAACTAGCTCACTTAGGCATTTCTCCGTGGTTGTTGTAGTCGAGTTTGTTCTAAGAAATATGCGTAATAGGGCACTTTGTCTTCGTGGGAATTTAGGGAGTGCTATTTCTAGCCGTTTAGGCGGACACAATTTTACAATCACTGCACTTAAATAATATAATTTCTATCTTGAATATATTACTCAAAATGAAATTTAAAGAAATAACAAAACACTCACATTTTCTTGACGTTATCTGATGCCGCCAAAATGGAGCAGTTCACATTATTGCTAGACATGAATTTGTATTCATAGCATTTTAACTATAACTCTATATACCACAAGGTATATATGTTAAGATAAAGCGAAACAATTACAATATTAATATAGGTTTGTTTCTCATATTATTAAACGCAACATTTCATACTTCTACGGGAACCAACGTCAATTTTAGAAATAGCGCAAATTTTACGGATTTTCACAAGTTTGCTAGACAGAGATATTTTAAAACTGTAATTTAAGTTATGTGATAATTTAATATATTTTTATATAGAAACGTAGAAGAGGAAAATTACAATTTCTTCATGTGTATACCAAAACCTAACTATTTCCCTTGTGTATTTAAATATCGTTTAAAACGTGAGCTCCGTTACATTGCACGAAAATGGGACAAATTACTCCTTCTTAGAAAATCTTCTGAATTGCGACTTCCGGCAATTTAAATTACATTCTGTTGATGATGTTATCAAGGGCTGTGACGTAAAAGGCAATGGCTAAAAGTTTGTGGGCTTCGTTCAATTTATAAACAAACTGCAACATTTTCCCGTACAAAACATTTAGTCGCGTGTTACGCTGGGACAAGCCTAAAAAGACGTCAGCGCACTATATATTAATATATATTCAAACAGCACTTAACGTTTTTTTTAAATCAAGAAATACTGCCGTAATCGGAAAAAATTCTCCTTCATTTCATGTATAACATGTTGTAAAATTAACAGCATACGTTTAATCAATCTACGACGAATTGTAAAATATCCGCGAAAAAACGTCACTAGTCGAAGACTGTGCGCAACGTCTCTAGCTGTCACATTTTTGCTCCGATTGTCATGAACATTGGTCAGGATGTTTGTCCCAATGATTTCTCGGACGAGTTCGAATATTTTCTTGTTAACACTCTTATGGTTACATTTTTGCTCCAATTGTCACGAAACATGGTCAGGACATATGTCCCATTTATTAATTGGAAGAATTTGAATATGGGTCATCTGGGATCAAAAACTAGGTCACGGTTACTAAAAATAGTCTTGTCCAGTCTGTAAATTTGTTATTTCTCATTGGATTTTAAAATAATTTTGCTCAAATGTTTACCATGACAAAGTGTTGTTTCGCTTACAATACCCATGTCCAAGGTCAAGGTCACTGTTACTGAAAATAAAATTTTCTTGTCTGGGCTGTAACTTCCTAATGGATGGAGTGATTTCAAAATAACTTTGCATAAATGTTCACCATGACAAGTGTGTGTGTTGCGTAAAATACCCATGCCGGTAGGTCCAAGGTCACTGTAACTTAAAATAGCATTTCCTTTTCCAAGCTGTAAATGTGTTGTTTCTGATTGGATTTTAAAATAACTTGGTGTAAATGTTCACCATATCCAGACGTTGGGTCACATACAACACAACTTTGTTATACTCAGGTGAGCGATAAAGGGCCATCATGGGCCTCTGGTTAAATTTTATGTTGTGTTATTACCGACATCTTCGTCGCATATTTGTAGTAATGAAAATAAAACAAAAACTGACATCAATGTGTACTGTATTTTGGAATTTGCGGTAATAAGAAACAAATTTAAACTTTATTTTAACAAACAAATCATGTAACGATGATATTTGAAATGAAACCGAAAACCGTATTAGTCACCCATAGCAAAAGCTTACAGGCTTCACGTGCCATCAAGTAGCATTTTAATGTAAAAGCTGTATACTGTTTTTATTGCTCTGTCAATTGGTACAAAATCAAAATAATAAAAAATCCATATCGGCAAAATGCAGTTCAATAAAAATTACTCTATCTTTATTTTACACCAGATAAAGTTAAGAAAAGTTCTAACGTTGAAGAAAAATAGCTAGATCCAAAAAATCCCCAAAATTCTATTAACATCAAACACAAACAATTAATAACACAAAACATTATGTTAAATGTCTACAATAGTCTGAATATGACAACGGTTTGTTTCGTCGATTTTAAAGATCTGTCAATTGTGAAAGAGGTACCTACGTTTGTCACCCATTTATGCGACCAGGAAACCGACCAGGAAATACAAGGTCGAACACACTTAAATTACAAACATCTTTTATTGTTTACATGTACATGTGATTTTCCTAACTATTTGATTAAATCATTCGAGTTTGAAGTTTTTTTTATTTTAAATAATTTTAATTTTAGATCACTGATAAGTTGGCACTTATCAAACAAATGTAATACCAATATGCTTACGTTCTTTTACGTAAATAGTTAATGACATAAGAGCGTAACATCAACGTGCAACGTATGCAACGTTATCAAATTATTTGAATCGTTTTCTTTTAATGATAAAATATGCAAATCATGAGGCTTTTTTGCATTTACGAATAACGCTATGCTGATTTAATAACTAATTTAAATTTGTGACTGTTAAGAGCATGTTGACGGCGCATTTTCGGTCTTAAGTCATCAAACGCTCCATACTTATAAAGTGTTGGTGCGAGTTTTAAGATTGTCCGGTGTCGGTCAACATGGGAAAAACATTGTAAAAAATCAAATTCGATTGCCGCATAGGGATAACACATCAAGAGCGTGATCTCACGTGGATGACCTAAAATGTAAATCATATACACGGTTTTAAAATAGTTATTATTGTTTGGTGATATATAACGTAATATTAAACTTTCTTTTAATAATAATACTTTTATTTTGAGATATTCAAAATTTTAAGATGTGCACTTACATGAAAAACTTTTGACAACTGTAGACAAAAAGACACAACAATGTGTCAGTTTACTCATGTGTGCATTTAAAATGATGTTTTGTGATGTTTATTTTTTGTGCATTTATGTAAAAGAATATTACCGAATTTGAGATATAGTTATATTTCTAACGTTTTTGATATGAAAAAAACGATACATTGATAGCATTTGTTCGTTAAATGTTTTATGGAACTGCATCGATGAACTTTCAATAATGACTGTAGACGACCCTTTACATCCCTTTTGCTAAGAGTATTTATAAGAACAAAGTTAACATGATTTTACCTATTTTAATGAACAAACAGAGAAAACCACTAAGAGTAGTTTAATTAAATAGACGTAGTGCGCAGATTGCATGGTGCGTGGAATTTGCTTTTCGTTTTCATATGGTGACTCATTATTGCTTCAAATCCTATCGCTGAAATCGACGTCAGTGAAGCATCTTATTAAAAATAAAGTATCATTCTATTTTACTAACAAGTAAGAACTATTAGCTAGAAACCCGTATAGCTTCGGATAGTACAAGCACTTATATACACATCACCAATCAAGTTGGCAGGCAACGATTAATAAAACTCATCATGTGTCACGGGGAAGTGATGAGTCGAAAAAAAAAGTTACATTGTAAATGGTCTGCATGGTGAATAGCTGGATGTGTTCTAGCGCCGTCGTGTTCAGACTTCTTATTAAAATTAAGTATAGTTCCTATAAGTATTGATTCTTGCCCATACTAGCTTGCCAGTAGTCACTGACCGTTTAAGACATCTATAATAATTACATGAACCCTTCAGGAAATATAGGAGAAAATACCGTCTATAAAGAAAACAAATGTGATAGAATGAGCCACTTACAAAAATTTGAAAAATATGAATGCCTAAAGCAATTGCAGTTGAAAATTTTTAACATTCGAAACGTTTTCACGTAACATAATAGAACTAAACTACTGTCTCGCTCTACGTTCATTAGAAAATTTTCGTTCTGTTATCCTTTCATTTACATAATTGAATATATTTAACTTCAAGACAAATACATGGTAAGATCTTTAAAATATATTTTAGGCACTTCTAGTGGATATACTAAATGGGATCAGCAGCATTTTTCACCGTCAATTAATCGCGACAGATTGGACTGTGTTGCAATAAAATCAAATGGGTTTTGGGAACATGTTACATGCGACCAGCATGTTGAAGAACATCCGTTTATTTGCATGTATGGTGAGTAAAATACGACTAGATCCTTTTGACATTCCAATAATTTATATTTCAAAAGTTAAAGAGTGTCGTGACCAGTAAAACAATCATGACCATACAAATGATTGTGATTACAATGTACATGTGTTTTTACCAATAAATAAATATTAAGATCATTTGAATGAACATTGATAAACATCTAAAAATACCAAGGATTTTAATATGAGAATGTGAAAAAAATACGATAGCTGCTGTACTATAGGGCAAATTAGTATAAGAAGTAGTAATTAAGTAGTTGTGGCAGTGTATTGATACATGTAGTGATAGAGGTAGCGGTGGTAGTAATAGTTGTAGTGATACAATTATTATTATGAGTGACATGATTATGATTATTATTTCAGTAGTAGTAGTAGTAGTAGTAGTAGTAGTAGTAGTGGTAGTAAAGTTGATTAATTTTGGATTTTAACAGGACTTAAACAGAGTGTAGTAGCGAAACAATTTGAAGTTCTCGATTGCTTACAAATGGTTTGGTTTAACAATAAAGTTATCAATAGTACCAAACATAAAACTTTATAGCCTTCACCTTAAAAATTATATTAAATACCGTTTTCAGCAACACAAACACAAATTGGATCTGTGACGGCCAGCTCAACCTCAAAACCGAGCATAATATGGTCAAAAGGTATGTCTTTTTTTATGTCTCGTCGGAGACATCGTTGCAAAATTGATTATAAAATAACTTATAATGTATCCACTCTAATTTTTTCTGTTTGGGCAGGCGTGTTATGTTACAGAAATGTAATGTGAATGTTCTTTGTTTTGCCTAGCCTATTTAAAGTTTTGTAATAAACTCAAAATTATGTTTCAAAAGTTTTTTTTACAGATGATCATGACAACTGTCGTCAGAGACATGGAGGTCAAGTCCATAGAGTAGGAAATCTATGCTTTGAATACATTGATTCGTTAAGATCATGGAATAACGCTAGAACAATATGCAGCCAAAACAGTGATGAATCCCTAGCAGAAATACATAATGCAAAAGAGGAAGTGGACTTACGCATGTTTTTAAGCCAGCATCTTGGCAATCAAAATGCTTGGATAGGACTTCATGATTTGAATTATGAAGGACAGTACGAATGGATTTCAGGTATAAATATAAAACACTTAGGTTGACAGTAAGTAAATCATACGTAAACTATTAAACGATACCGGTGTCTTTTGCATTAATTTTAGATTTCAGCAAATAATTTTGTTACATAGTCTAACTATTGGACTCAGACAAACTTTATTTTTAGAAACAGCCGTTGGATACACACATTGGGATACTTATCACTCTGCTTTACAAGTTAACCATATGAGGTTCAACTGCATTGTTATACAGTCGAATGGCTATTGGATGGACGTTGAATGTAATCAACTTCACCCATTTATCTGCATGTATCGTAAGTGTTTGCAAATGATTTTTTAGATTACAGACATGTCAAAACTGTTATACATCAGTGGCGTAGCTACTATATTAGGCCATGTAGACCCGGGCCTACAAGTTGGACAAGAAAATTACGTTTTCAAAGTCTCCCTTCCAAAAAAATACAATAAAAACAGAACGGGGTGGTATGGTAGCAGGTTCAAGCCGTTTTTGTCGAATCAAATATGTCTTTGGCTGTTGGGGGTAAATGATTATTTTCTTTGCCAGATGTAAATGCAGACCTACGTTCGAATTCTCTGTGTTGTCACGCTTTATTTGCAGTTTGCTACATTTAATCTTCACTAGTTTACTACTTTTGGGGGCGGGGGAGAGGGGCTTAGCACCTCAGATCCCCTCAAATGGCAACCGCCATTAGGAACCCCTTATATTATGTGATATGTGCCTACAACCTGTAAAAAGCTGGCTACGCCCCTGTACATGTATTTATGCAGATCGATTATACCTTTTTTGGTTGCTAATTTCTTAAATTTCCTGCAGAAAAAAAATGTTTCAGAAAAGAAACAATGGTTGGTGAAAACCAATGAAGCAAAATTACTTAATATTGTAATGACAAAGGTCTTAACATATTTTACACGTCAGACAATCTTTAAATACTAATGCAAATCTTTTCCAATTGTTTAACATAATTATTGTCTACACTAATCAAACTGTTTTATAATTAAACATATCATTCTATATAGCTACATGTATGTTTTATTGTGCTGTTTGTGTGCTTTCGTACGGATTTTCGATTTAGAGGTGAAATAAACTAAAATGTAATAAATGTATTTATCCTACCACTAGCCATTTATTTCGCGAAAATCAGCCTGCCTAATAAACTTGAGGTTTATACGGCACCCAAGCTTTATTAGGCATTTCCATATATGGGCAGGTCCGGAACTGCTTTCGACCTAGTTTTCCGATACACAAAATACTTGCTAAAACTTGACCTGGAACTAATGCTACTCTTTTTGCAAGTTCCCAAACAGAGAAGGTACCATTTGCACTACGAGAGAGTCCTATTTGTACTACGAGAGAGTCAAGTATTATAATCCGCTTGAAACTGGAGCCGTTCTAGCCTCTATCGATAGTCTATTAAAAATGACGTCATTTTCGAGAATCAATATTCCTTCCGGCATGACAAGTGTGTAATCAATTTCGGACATATTTTTGGATTGGATTATACTAAAATGTGTTTAAATTGTTGCTTTTTCTGTGCTGATGGATTTATATGTTTGAAGATAAGAAATCCCGATTCAATGCCTGCGTCTAGGCCATTTCGGTTTCGAAATAAAAACTGAAAATGGCTTTGTTGCTGGTGTTAAATTTCAACTGACTGAAGTCTTGAAGAAAGGAAAAAATAAAGACTATTCTTTTGGACAAGGAAATACAGAGACTAGCTTTTTTCAAGTAGACTGATCAGCTGGAAAAAGTAGAAACTGGATGTTTCACATTGGACATGTTGGTATCCTACGACCCGTAAACCCGCTGTTTATGATGACAGGTTTGTCGACTGTTCCCAATGGTTTTTGCAAAATTATTTTTGTTTCAAATTCTTAAAGACACCCCTCATATTTCTTTGATATTTCAGTATTCTCTACACATTATAAAAGTGAAAACAATTTAAACAAAATGGCCGACTTTGTACAGAATATTGTCTCCAGGACAGATGTATTCATACGCAAACAAAAGATGTTCATTCTTTTTAAAAATCAAGGAAAAATCTCTTTCAAGTGAAAAAAGAGAAAAATAGGTAGTGGTGGTAGGATAAATATAATATTAGGTTACTGTCATACCAAGCTTGAATTTATTAGGCTCGTCTCCGAAAAATATACAGGGCTCGGCAGAGCCTCGCCCTGTATATTTTTCTCCGACTCGCCTAATAAATTCAAGCTTGGTAAGACAGTAACCTAATATTCTA